>JBBPRK010000300.1:0-27006 GCA_038093075.1 Boletus patriciae | reverse complement strand
CGCGACAACCACTGGTTCGACCTCGTCGACGAGCGGCGCTGGCAAGCCTGTCATTGCCACTGGCTTCGTCGCCCTCGTTGCCGCACTCGTCGGTGCTTCCTTCCTCTGATCGTCCTTATCCCTGCCTTATTTAATTTGCTCTCGGATTCTCTTTTTGTTCTGTCGTGCGGTTCTTTTTTTGTTTCTGGTGGTTGTGCAAAGTAGTCTCTGCTTTGGGTCTTGTGCTTGGGTGAAGTTTTTTTTGGCTGGCCGAACTTCGTAATACTGGCATGTGGATTTTCGGATCATCAATGTCATCTACTACAATTTGACAAGATACCCTGATCTCACGTGCACATGGCTCTTGTTAATAAGGGTGAGAACAGTAATTTAAAAGTGTATCAATAACAGCGCAGGGATATCAACCGGTTACGCCACATTCATCAGCTGGGTATAGAATCCCTACGGAACGGATGTTCAGCATGAGACTGAAGGTGTTGACTCACTCGTGGATGTGATTCGGAACTGGACGTGCTGTTGAATGCATGCATCAGACACCGATATGCGTATCCACGGAGTGACAGGGAAGATACAGGACGTTTCAACAAGACAACTGCTGGCGGACGATACAAGTGCATATAGTAGATATCGGGATTGTCGTCCGCAACTTGACGTGGATATTTCAATGCGTTCCACCGCTGTTGTCTGTACGGCCACAACACATCCATGAGGGAAAGGCAACGGTGTACAACGCTGGTCCCCCAGGTTCTCGCTACAAGAATCGAGAATTGTTGTG
The DNA here is from genome assembly GCA_038093075.1 of Boletus patriciae. Classification (NCBI taxonomy): domain Eukaryota; kingdom Fungi; phylum Basidiomycota; class Agaricomycetes; order Boletales; family Boletaceae; genus Boletus; species Boletus patriciae. Next base: position 26,231 of record JBBPRK010000300.1, on the reverse strand, counting down.
AGTCTCAGCGGCCAAGCATACGAACTGGGTCTTCACCTCTATGTGGTTTTGCGCACCAGTCGTTTGGTCGGGAGCATTGGCGGGACCACCTTCTGAGCGCGGAGTGGTCTTGGGAGGTTGAGTTGGCTACAAGAATTATTATGAGTCCCGGCTGCAAAGCGCACGAAATGAACACCCACATCTACGTTGTTTTGCGCACCAGAAGATTCAGGTTTCGTTTCAGCCTGGACGTTGGTGGAATCAGCTTTTGAGTGCGAAGTGGTCTTGGCCGGTTTTTTCTTCTGTGAAGCACAATAAGTGATGGTGTCCATAAACGGATAAGACGCATGCACGAGCCTTTCGTCTAACAGTGGACCTTCCAACCGTCCGCTGAGCCGAGTGGTCAGATATCCATGCCCTGTATCGACGGAAGAGGGCACACTCACTGCTTGCCGCTTACCGGGGGCCATCATTGAAGGTTCCCCATTTGAGGGTGTCGCTTTCATTTGTGATGAGATACCAGACTGAGGGGGCATCTCGGAGGCCGTTTCACGGGGAGCGGGTGCCCGATTATGACCACGTTTCGTCGTCACAGTTCTGAACCACTTCCCAATCGTTCGGCGATTCCTCTCGGATGATGCGGGGTTGTCAGAAGTTGCCTTCGGGTCAGACACGTCGACCGACGGGATCGTCGGTGGCCCTGGAGAGGAACATGTATTAGCGGGAGATGAGCCCGGTGCCGGTGCACCAGGCTCGAGAGGATTTTCGCGCGATTCCGGCGAGGGAGGCTCCAACTCTTGTTAACACGAGCTAAAAGGGACTCGATCAAGCCATACCTCATCGTAGTTGAATAATTGAGCGGATGTGCTCGGGGGTAACTCGATCTGGTACCATTATCAGTGAAGTGTCTTCAGGAGCCGTACTAATTCTTACCTCGAGCAGAGCATCGCCATCACTTTGGCTGCCAGCCTCCTGCTCCGGAGGATCAGAATGTGACCCATCAGGTTGTTGGTCAATGGGCTGTGCAGAGATTGGGATCAGCTCACCCCTCCGTGACAGGATGACCGCTGGTACCTCGGGAGAGTTTGGTTCATCGTCTTGGCTAGGCTGGTCTTGAGGTCTTTCCGAGTTGGGTGATACCTTGGTTCCATAGGTCAACATCCAGAGAATCGGTGTCACTGAGAAGGCGTGGGTACCCACGTTTTGGCTCTGAAAACAACACGAAAGAAGTTCAAAACACTGCCGACGACTGAAAGCGATGTCCACTCACATTCTGCGTTCAAGAAGGACAAAGGGTTATAGAAAGGTAGATGGATAAACGAACGTTATCGGTTGTTCCAACATCGGGAATATTACGCCTACTATCATGGGGAGATAGGACCCAGGCAGGACATCACTTAGATTCCAGATAGTAATTGTCTTGTTGGCTCCCCCAGTTGCGAGATAAAAGCCATCGGGCGACAGTGCACTAGACCGTATCCCATCATCGTCTTTCAAGAGGCTGCCTAGTTGAGTGTGAGTCGATGTGTCCCAGAATGAGACAGAATGACCAGCAAAGGAAGCAATAAATCTGTTGTTTGCAGACAGAGCAATAGATGAGAGATCCCCGCTGCTGTGACTGTGAATTTGCCATTCGGCAAGTTGGGATCCAGTGGACGTATCGAAGGACTTGATTTTGCCACCCTCGGACATGGCGAAGAGCCGAGCGTCGGGGGGCCAGGCGATGCGAGTGACCAGAGACCCGCGAGCCAGTCGGTTCTGGATGGTGATGAGCTGGTCACCATTGTAACTGTCGGAGATGTGGATGGAGCCTGGACAGGCAGCGGCAACGTGTCTGCCATCCGGGGAGAACTTGATTCCAACAACATCACTGCCATGTTCGAGCAGTGGTCCAACCAGTCTCTCCCCGGTCGAGATACTCCAGATGCTTGCATTCTTGCTAGTCCTCGCCGCGGTGGCAAACCTGGTCGAGTCGGGCGAGACATCGACTGCGTCCACATAACTTGTATCCTCCACCTCGACGACCTTTCTCTGCAGCTCCGCGTCCCACACGTTTGCGCCCTCACTAAACCCACATACTACCCACTTGCCGTCCCTCGACACAGAAATGGCGTTCATGTTCATTCCTATTTGCTTGGTTACCTCTTGACCACCTGCAACTCGCCATCGTTGAATCCCACTTGACGTCCCGCTGAAAAAATGCTTTCCGTCAGGGTGGAAAGCGACTGCCCACACGATACCGCCACTGGCACTTTCAGCAACTACTCTTGTATGGTCTTACTGAATTGTCAGCATGGTACAATCACTGACCTGAGGACCGCTACGCACAGTTCTTCGTCGACGACATCGAGGCCTTCGATCGTGCACACCCGTGGGTTTCAAAGTGTCACTTAAAGGAATGAGGTCTTGGTTCACCCGCGGTGCGGAGTTACCTCACAAGCGTGCTTCTTTCCGTCTACGACCTCGTGCCTTGGGCGCCAATGCTTACTCGGATCCCGGTTATATGAGGGTGCCCCAACTTCAAATGCAACAGGGAACGCTGGCGGAACCGTCCTTCATTGAAGGGCGTCTTACCTTGGAACTTGCGATTTTCTTCGTATCTCCACTTTGCGGGCCCATTCTATCATTCGACTATGGTGCACACATGCAGCTTATCAAGGGGGAGACGCTTTCCGAAAAGGAGTCTGTGTTGCGACCCGGGAACCATAACATTATAAACGTCGAGTCTGGAAAAGTAAGTCCGACCAGTCCAGGGACCCAGTTTTTCCATTGAACGGTTTATCAAACGTGGTGCTGTCGTCCAGAGTTGGGGGTCCGACGCTGGTATGATGCGAGATTGGGGCGGGGGCGGTGTACATGGACGGAAGTTCATACAACGCAGAAGCCTTCTCCACATTGTTTACGTGCATAAATTGCCTTCTTTTGTGTCGATCCGCGCTGATGCTGTTTTCTCGGTAAGCTTGACCGGTATAACCGGGACGTTCAACTCCACTGAGCAGGTTGGGATCAACGGCCAGTCGACGGCACCCATCGGTGGGACGTCCGCTGCCAGCGCTGCCACCAAGACGGAAACTTGGCACGGGAACCTCTACTGCTACAGGCACGTCCGAGTCGGTGTCCACTGCGGCCGCCAACCACTGGTTCGACCTCGTCGACGAGCGGCGCTGGCAAGCCTGTCATTGCCACTGGCTTCGTCGCCCTCGTTGCCGCACTCGTCGGCGCTTCCTTCCTCTGATCGTCCCTATCCCTGCCTTATTTAATTCGCTCTCGGGTTCCTTTTTTGTTCTGTCGTGTGGTTCTTTTTTGTTTCTGGTGGTTGTGCAAAGTAGTCTCTGCTTTGGGTCTTGTGCTTGGGTGAAGTTTTTTTTTGGCTGGCCGAACTTCGTAATACTGGCATGTGGATTTTCGGATCATCAATGTCATCTACTACAATTTGACAAGATACCCTGATCTCACGTGCACATGGCTCTTGTTAACGAGGGTGGGAACAGTAATTTAAAATAACAGCGCAGGGGTATCAACCGGTTACGCCACATGCATGAGCTTATAGAGTCCCTACGGAACGGATGTTCAACATGAGACTGAAGGTGTTGACTCGCTCGTGGATGTGGTTCGGAACTGGACGTACTGTTGAAGCATGCAATAGACACCGATATGCGTATCCACGGAGTGACAGGGAAGATACAGGATGTTTCAACGAAACAACTGCTGGCGGATGATACAAGTGCATATAGTAGATATCGGGATCGTCGCCCGCAACTTGATGTGGATATTTCAATGCGTTCCACCGTTGTTGTCTGTACGGCCACAACACATCCACGAGGGAAAGGCAATGGTATACAACGCTGGCCCCCCAGGTTCTCGCTACAAGAATCAAGAATTGTTGTGAGTCTCAGCGGGCAAACGCACAAAGTGGGCCCTCACCTCTACGCGGTTTTGCGTACCAGTCGTTTGGCCGGAAACATTGGCGGGACCACCTTTTGAGCGCGGAGTGGTCTTGGGCTGTTGGGTTGGCTACAAGAATTATTGTGAGGCCAATCTGCAAAGCGCACGAAGTGGACACTTGCCTCCGCGTTGCTTTGCGAACCAGAAGGCTCAGCTTTCGTTTCAGTCTGGACATTGGAGGGACCAGCTTCTGAGTGCGAAGTGGTCTTGGCCGGTTTTTTCTTCTGCGAAGCACAATAAGCAATAGTGTCCATAAACGGATAAGACGCATAAACGAGCCTGTGGCATACCACCGTAAACCGTCCGCTGAGCCGAGTGGTCAGATATCCGTTCTCTGTATCAACGGAAGAGGGCACACTCACTGCTTGCCGCTTGCCGGGGGCCATCGTTGAAGCTTTCTCCTTTGGGGGTGTCGCTTTCGTCCCTGAGGGGATACGTGATTGAGGAGGCGCCTCGGAGGGCACCTGACGGGGCGCGGGCCCCCGATTACGACCGTGCTTCGTCGTCATCGATCTGAACCAACCCCCTATTGTTCGACGATTCCGTTCAGATGATGCGGGGTTGCCAGAATTTGACTTTGGGTCAGGCACCTCGACAGGCGGGATCATCGGTGGCCCGGAAGAGGAATGCGGTTTAGTGGGGGATGAACTCGGTAGTGGTGCACCAGACTCGAGGGGATTTTCACGGGATTCTGGTGAGGGAGGCTCCAACATGTTGTTAACACGAGGTAAGAGAGAACTTATCACTACATACCTCGTCGTAGTTGAATAATGGTGCTGATGTGCTCGGGGGCAACTCCATCTGGTACCATTGTCAGTGAAGTGTCTTCGGGAGCCGTACTAATTCTTACCCCGAGCAAAGCATCGTCATCTTGGTCGCCAGTCGCCAGTTCCGGAGGATCGGAATGTGACCCATCGGGTTGTTGGTCAATGGCCTGGACAGAATTTGGTATCGGGTCAACACTCCGGCGACAGGATGATCCCTGCTACCTTGGGAGAGCCTTGTTCGTCTTGGCTAGGTTGATCCTGAGGTCTTTCCCAGTCGGATGATACCTTGGTTCCATATGTCAACCTCCAGAAAACCTGCATCACTAAATGAAGGCGAGGGTACTCACAGTTTGGCTCTGAAAACAAGAAGGAAGTCCGGAGCACTGTCGGCGACTGAAAGCAATGACCACTTACATTCTGCGTTCAAGGAGCACAAGGGTTCATAGAAATGGAGATTGATAAACGAATGTTATCGGTCGCCCCAACATCGGGAATGCGTGCTCACTGTGATGGGGAGATAGGACTCGGGCAGGATATCACTTAGATTCCAGATGGTAATTATCTTGTTGTTGTGTCCCCCAGTTGCGAGATGAGTGCCATCAGGCGACAGCGCAATAGATCGTATCCCTTCATCGTCTTTCAAGAGGCTGCCTAGTTGAGTGTGAGTCGATGTGTCCCAGAATGAGACAGAACGACCAGCAAAAGAAGCAATAAATTTGTTGTTCGCAGACAGAGCAATAGATATGATATCCCCGCTGCTGTGACTGTGAATCTGCCATTCGGCAAGTTGGGATCCAGTGGACGTATCGAAAGAGTTGATTTTCCCACCGTCGGACATGGCGAACAGTTGACCGTCGGGAGGCCAGACCATGGAAGTGACTGCAGACCAGCTACTGGCAGATAGCGTGTTCTTGATGGTGATGAGCTGGTCACCATTGTAACTGTCGAAGATGTGGATGGAGTCTTCGCAGGCAGTGGCGATGTGTCTGCCTTCCGGGGAGAATTTGATTCCCTTGACATCACTGTCATGTTCGAGTGGGCCAACCAATCTGGTCCCAGTCAATATGCTCCAGATGCCCGCATTCTTGCTAGTCCTCCCAGTCGCGGTGGCAAACCTGGTCGAGTCGGGCGAGACATCGACTCCTTCCACCCAATTTGTGTCCTCCACCTCGACGACCTTTCTCTCCAGCTCTGCGTCCCACACGCTCGCCCCCCGCGTAGTCCCGCATACTACCCACTTGCCGTCCCTCGACACAGAAATGGCGTTCATGTCCATTCCCGTTTGCTTTCCCGCCTCTTGACCATCTGCAGCTTGCCATCGTTGAATCCCACTCGACGTCCCGCCGAAAAAATGCTTTCCGTCAGGGTGGAAAGTGACCGCCCACACGCTACCGTCACTGGCACTTTCAGCAACTACTCTTGTATGGTCTTACTGAATTGTCAGCATTGTACGCTCACTGGGCCTGAGAACCGCTACGCACAGTTCTTCGTCGACGACATCGAGGCCTTCGATCGTGCGCACGCGTGGGTTTCAAAGTGTCACTTGAAGGAACGAGGTCTTGGTTCACTCGCGGTGCGGAGTTACCTCATAAACGTGCCTCTTCCATCTACGACCTCGTGCCTTGGGCGCCAATGCTTATCCGGATCCCGGTTATATGGGGGTGCACCAACTTCAAGTGCATCAAGGAGCGCTGACGAAACCGTCCTTGGACGTCTTACCTTGGAACTCGCGATTTTCTTCGTATCTCCGCTTTACGGGCCCATTCTATCATTCGACTATGGTGCGCACATGCAACTCATCAAGGGGGAGACGCTTTCTGAAAAGGAGTCTGTCGCGACTCGGGAACCATAACATTATGAACGTCGAGTCTGGAAAGTGAGTCCGACCAGTCCAGGGACCCAGTTTTTCCGTTGAACGGGTCATCAAATGTGGTGCTGTCGTTCAAGTTGGTGGTGGACCGACGCTGGTATGATGCGAGATTGGGGTGGGGCCAGGTCGTGCATCCCGGATGTTAGCTGGATGGGTTTTCTCGGATGGTACTCTAGTCCATTTTTCCTGACCCTGTTTATACTCAGATGGTCCTTTTGAATACATCTCGATCCTCCCGGGGAGCGAGTACAAACATGGACAGGGTACGTTTGCGCACATCACCGGTGGGTATGATGCCGGGTACTATGGGTATGCATTCTTTCTCTCTCTATTTTTATTTCATTTGACCACGTCGCGCATCGTAGGGACACCTACTCGCTCGTGCTTGCTTCGGTCAGTGTTCAAAAAGGTGGTGTTGGATCCCGAGCTGGGCTGGGAAAGCTGTACCGCAACAAAATCCTGCTCGCGAGTGGGAGCCGAGAGGGCGTGAACTTGCTCAAAGTGTATCGGACACACGCCGAGTACACAGAGCATACTGATCGTCCCTGGTTTGTGGTGGGACCTTTTGGGGCGGGAACCGAACCCGAAAGTGTTTATTGTACTTAATTCTGGCCCTGAGGTGGCCCCGTGCATATAGTAGACATTGAGATTGTCGTACGGGACTTGATGTGAATATTTCAATGCGTCCCACCGTTATTGTCTGTACGGCCACAGCACATCCATGAGGGAAAGACAACGGTGTACGACGATGGTCCCCCGGCTTCTTGCTACGGGAATTATTTTGAACACCAGCGGCGAAGCGCACGAAGTGGACCCTCACCTCTACATTGTTTTGCGCACCAGTCGTTTGGCCGGAAACATCGGCGGGACCACCTTCCGAGTTTGAGCGCGGAGTGGTCTTCGGAGGTTGAGCTGGCTACAAGAACTATTGTGAGTCCCAGCTGCAAAGCGCACGAAGTGAACACTCACATTTACGTTGTTTTGCGCACCAGAAGACTCAGGTTTCGTTTCAGCCTGGACGTTGGAGGGACCAGCTTTTGAGTGCGGAGTGGTCTTGGCCGGTTTCTTCTTCTGCGAAGCACAATAAGCAGTGGTATCCATAAACGGATAAGACGCATGAACGAGCCTGTGGCATACCACCGTAAACCGTCCGCTGAGCCGAGTGGTCAGATATCAGTTCCCTGTATCAACGGAAGAGGGCACACTCACTGCTTGCCGCTTACCGGGGGCCATCGTTGAAGGTTTCTCTTTGGGGGGTGTCGCTTTCGTTCGTGATAAGATACCAGACGGAGGGGGCACCTCGGAGGACACCTGACGCGGCGTGGGGGCCCGATTACGACTGCGTTTCGTCGTCATCGATCTGAACCAACTCCCTATCGCTTGACGACTCCGTTCAGATGACGCGGGGTTGTCAGAATTTGACTTTGGGTCAGGCACCTCGACAGGCGGGATCATCGGTGGCCCGGAAGAGGAATGGGGTTGAGTGGGGGATGAGCTCGGTAGTGGTGCACCAGACTCGAGGGGGTTTTCACGGGATTCTGGTGAGGGAGGCTCCAACATGTTGTTAACACGAGGTAAGAGAGAACTTATCACTACATACCTCGTCATAGTTGAATAATGGTGCTGATGTGCTCGGGGGCAACTCCATCTGGTACCATTATAAGTGAAGTGTCTTCGGGAGGCGTGCTAATTCTTACCTCGAGCAGAGCATCGTCATCTTGGCTGCCGGTCTCCTGCTCCGGAGGATCGGAATGTGACCCATCTGGTGGTTGGTCAATGGCCTGTACAGAAATTGGCGTCAGCTCACCCCTCCACGACAGGACGACCCCTGGTACCTTGGGAGAGCCTTGTTTGTCATCTTCGCTAGGTTGATCTTGAGGTCCTTTCGAGTCGGGTGATACCTTTGTTCCATATGTCAACCTCCAGAAAACCTGCATCACTAAACGAAGGCGTGGGGACTCACGGTTTGGCCCTGAAAGCAAGAAGAAGGAAGTTCGGAGCGTTGTCGATGACTGAAAGCGATGGCCACTCACATTCTGCGTTCAAGGAGCACAAGGATTCACAGAAACGTAGATTGTTAAACGAAGGTTATCGGTGTCCCCAACAACGGGAATGAGGTACTTACTGTAATGGAGAAATAGGACTCGGGCAGGATATCACTTAGATTCCAGATGGTAGTTTCCTTATTGAATCCCCCAGTTGCGAGATGAGTGCCATCGGGCGACAAGGCAATAGACCGTATGGGATCGTCACCCTTCAGGAGGCTGCCTAGTTGACTGTGAGTCGATGTGTCCCAAAACGAGACAGAACGACCAGCAAAGGAAGCAATAAATCTGTTGTCTGCAGACAGAGCAGTAGACATGAAATCATGGCTGTCATCATGATAGCTGTGAAGTTGCCATTCGGCAAGTTGGGATCCAGTGGACGTATCGAAAGACTTGATTGTACCACCCTCGGATGTGGCGAAGAGCCGACCGCCGGGAGGCCAGACAATGGGAGTGACTGGAGACCCTTCAGACAGTGAGTTGTTGACAGTGATGAGCTGGTCACCATTGTAGCTGTCGAAGATGTGGATGGAATCTTCGCAGGCAGTGGCGATGTGTCTGCCATCCGAGGAGAACTTGATTCCCTTGACAGCACTGTCATGTTCGAGTGGGCCAACCAATCGCTCCCCAGTCGTGATGTTCCAGATACTACTCGCTTTCTTCGAAGTCGCGGTGGCAAACCTGGTCGACTCGGGCGAGACGTCGACTGCATCCACCCAATTTGTGTCCTCCACCTCGACGACCTTTCTCTCCAGCTCTGCGTCCCACACGTTTGCGCCCTTACTAAACCCACATACTACCCACTTGCCGTCCCTCGACACAGAAATGGCGTTCATGTTCATTCCCATTTGCTTGGTTACCTCTTGACCATCTGCAACTCGCCATCGTCGAATCCCACTCGATGTCCCGCCGAAAAAATGCTTTCCATCGGGGTGGAAAGCGACTGCCCACACCTTACCGTCATGGACACTTTCAGCAACTACTCTTGTATGGTCTTACTGAATTGTCAGCATTGTACGCTCACTGAGCCTGAGAACCGCTACGCACAGTTCTTTGTCGACGACATCGTGGCCTTCGATCGTGCACACGCGTGGGTTTCAAAGTGTCACTTGAAAGAACGAGGTCTTGGTTCACTCGCGGTGCGGAGTTACCTCGCAAGCGTGCTTCTTCCGTCTACGACCTCGTGCCTTGGGCGCCAATGCTTACCTGGATCCCGGTTATATGGGGGTGCACCAACTTCAAGTGCATCAAAGAACGCCGACGAAACCGTCCTCCGGCGCCTCACCTTGGAACTTGCGATTTTCTTCGTATTTCCGCTTTATGGTGGTATCCTGTGAAAGCCGAGGAACGAGGTGGCGCAGGAGTAAGTCTGCGCGAAAGCGAAGCGAGGTGGCGCGTCTTCTTTTCCTCTCGCCACCTCCTTCGCTCGCCCAGAGCTCAGCCTCTAGTAGCTTTAGTCGTCATTTTCTTTACTCGATCCAACCTTAGAACCACCCCTTCCGGAAACCATCATGTCCAACCCACACGACGAGGTCTGCCCAGATTACTTGCAGCCGGAATTCGCCGAAGCCCGGCTCGTGTTCACAGTCGAAGGAAAATCGGAAGAAGAGGCCGCGGTTTTTCTCGAAACTATCTGGCAGTTCAACAACACCAGAGACATCGAGAAATGGGATAACAAGCGCGAAGCGGAAGCCGAGGCAAACCGTTTAGCGAAGGAGAACGAGACCCTCGAGGAGGAGCGGCAGCGCGTCCTACACGAGCAAGAAGCCGAGACGGCCAGGCAAGAGGAGCGGAAAAAATATAAAAACAAGTTCGTTCCGATACCCAATAGGCCACTATCAGCGACTGCGCTACTTCTACCCCCCCAGCACGCACTGAACAAACTCCGCAAAGGAGACTACGTCCCTTTGCACTATTTCACTAACAAAGGCATACGCGAAGCTGAGGAAGATACCGTAGCCACGGAGGACGACATCCTAACCCTGGTCCAATCGGAAGCCGGTCCCGTTTTTCAATCCACAGCCGCCGTCAAAGCAAAAGAATGCAAAGTCAAAGACGAACATTTAACCTGGGAAGAATTCAGCCAAGCGAACTACAGAATGCTCAACGCCATGCGGCAGCAGGACTGGCCAGAAGAACGAATCACAATGATACGAGACTTTTGGCTCGCGCTCGAGAGCCACGAATGGAGACACGACCCCAGCGAGTTCAGAAAGCGGGCGCTACTCGTCTACCAGGGAAAGATCCGTAGAGATTGGCACAAGACCATCGGCACGCCAGACTCTTTCAGTCTCCTCCCACTAGAACAAGAACGTTTGAGAGCGTTCCACCAGGAACTGCTGGACAACGCATATATATCGAAGATCGAATCTTTGAACGCCGTAAGCACCGTCTCCGTACGCAATACACCAACTAACAATCGACCTTTTTCCGTTCCCGTTACACTACCAACCCCGCACGTCCCCCCCGTTTTACTGCTTCATAAAACGTTTCCCCCCTCCTCCCACCCATCCCGAACCCGTACGCGGGTCTTTTACCCATACGGCCACTCTCGGGACGCGGGTTTTTCTTCTACACACATCCATTTGGTCTCGCTTGACCAAACGCGGATTTTTTCTTCTCAAACGGCGTGTCGTCATCTCGCCCTTCTCGCAACCTTCAGTTCAGGGAACGAGCGACCGCACAGCCCTCGTACCCCTCGAACGCCCACAAACCTGCGCATGCGCGGAGCGGTAGTCTCACCAAAAGACCCATGTCTCCCCCGTCGAGAGACACATCCGACGCCTTCGTAACCAAAAAGCTTCGCACCTTTCGTGCCGAACCAGGAACAGGCGTTATCGGCTCGGAACCGAGCAGCAGCTTCCCAACCGTCTTACCCGTCTGTGCGGTCTGCCTCGGACGCCAGAAACACAGCATGCCAGTCATCAGATGCCCGGCCAAGCGGACCTGGGACGACCAGTTCGACACGCTATGCGAGCGCGTCAATAAAGCGCTTCGCCTCAGAGACGGAGGGAAACTGCTATGCAGCCAATGGCAAAGAGACGAGGGATGTCAAGAAAAGCACGACCATATGCATGCATGCTCCGGATGCGAGGCACTCACGCACGGAGCCAGTAAATGCCCTCGAGCTCAGAGAGCGCCGCCCGCAAACGCCGTATAAGCCAGAGGCATGGTCAAAAGCGCTACAGCAGGCGGGCTTATTAGAGCGTTTCGTAACAATCCCGCCAGGTCTTCGTCTCGGTTTTCTCGTAGGATACCCGGTCATACCCCGTGTACAAAACCCCCCAAATAGCACCTCCGTTTCACTTTATTCTAGTAAATTCGACGAGATTGTGCATAAAGAAATTGCCAAAGGCAGATACATTGGTCCCTTTCCGTGCGCCACCATAGAAACAATCTTAGGCCCATATCAATCATCGCCGCTATCCCTGATCCCCAAACCCGGGCGCACGGACAAATTCAGGCTAATACAAAATTTCTCTTTCCCGCTATCCCCTTCCCCGCAGTTTCCGAATAGTTCCATCAATCAGGCTATAACTTCCAAGCTAATACCGTGCACGTGGGGAAAATTCTCCACGGTGTTTTTGCTAATATCACGACTACCGCCAGGTTCCCAAGCAGCCACTCGGGACATTGCGGAAGCCTACAGAACCATCCCACTCCACCCATCCCAATGGCCGGCGGCCATAGTGCGCATCTCGGACTTGCATGCGTGCATCGACACGTGCGCAGCTTTTGGCGCTTCACCCTCATGCGGAATATATGGCCAAATGGCAGATGCCGGGGCCGAAATCTTAAGATCCAATGGCATCGGACCACTAGACAAGTGGGTCGACGACCACATCTTTTTTCGAATCCCATGTGAACAACTACAAAACTACAATCACGCCAGAAGGGTTTGGCACAACGACATAAAACAAACCGGTATGAGACACACTGGATCGCGTATTTGGTATAGCGGAAAGTCCCACGATGGCAACATCCTCGAGGAATTTAGCGAAGACTGCTCATTTCCCATCAGGAACCTGTCGACCGCAACCGAGCGATCAATTGAAGATGCAGCTTTCACGTATGGCATCGCAGACATAGACAGGGTCTCTCACGAATTGGGGATCCCCTGGGAAAGCTCCAAAGACCAGCCTTTCGCCTCGACTACAATATACATAGGTTTCTTATGGAACCTGGAAGCTCGAACAGTGGAACTCAGCCCGGCAAAGACCGAGAAGTACACCAGCGCCATCGACGAGTGGCTCGCCAGGCCAAAACACACCCTAAAAAACGTGCAGGAGCTATACGGTAAGCTATTACACGCTGCCTCAATTCTGGTGCAAGGCCGGGCCTATCTAGTGGGACTAGAAGGCATGCTTTCGACGTGCGCCAAACGGCCATTCGCACCACATCGCCCAAGCAACGGCATAGCCGAGGACCTAAAATGGTGGCGCCAAAAAATCCTTTCTAGAACCTTCATCCGAACCATTTGCCCACCGCCCACCTTTATAGACATCCAAGCCTTCTCCGATGCCAGTTCTGGTGTTGGAATCGGCATTATCATCGGGCAAAGGTGGCGTGCCTGGAGACTCCTCCCAGGCTGGAAATGCACCAATGGAAAGAGAGACATCGGTTGGGCGGAAGCCCTTGGTTTCGAGCTACTCATCCGTTCTGTCGACTCTATCCTCGACGGCGAACACCACGTCAAAGTCTACGGCGATAACACCGGCGTCATTGAGGGGTGGCGCGTCGGCAGGCACCGCAACACCGCTGTCAACGCTATCTTCAGGGAAATACACAAATTCCTCGAAACCGCCAGGCGAGTCTGCAGCATCGCCCCCCATTACGTCCCCAGCGCCGACAACCCAGCCGACCCGCCCTCACGAGGAGCATATGGCCCAATGCACCTCATCCTCCCTCCCTTTCTGATCCCTGAACATGCTCAGGAATTCATCGTTGATGCAACGAGTCCCCTCTCCGCCCGTGAACTTAGGGCCCTCAGAGAGGGCTACTACTCAGGCAACGCAACAAAAACACTCGACAAGCTCCGCACGCAGCAGGAGGCCGCAGAGCGAACCAGAGCAGAGACTGGACTCGAGGATGAGCTCCTCTTCGGCTTCCTCCAAAACGATTGAGTCCGGCGCTTCGCGTTTCAATTCACCATTGCCATCCCCACACCTAACAACTCACAGCTCCACGAGCAATGCGAAACCCCGCCCCTACCACCCAGATCTACGCCCATTACCTTCCACGAACCGACCACACTGTTTAGCCAAAGACAGGCTGCGCTTATGGATCCCAGCAACCGCGTCCACACGGCCAATCGGAAATACCTCCCCGACCGTAGTTTCGGAAGCCGCATTGGATCGGGTGTTGGAAGTCATGGGGGCCTTTTGGGCGGAGAGCACCAAGGAGCTTTATGGCACCGGTTTGCTCGTTTTTCACGTATACTGTGACATCCATCACATCGCGGAAGCCGAACGCTGTCCGGTTTCGAGACCGCTACTTCTCTCCTTTCTAGCTAGCTGTGCTGGCGCACATTCCGGGTCCACCATCACAAATTACTCAGCGGCCATTCGGGCTTGGCACCTCCTTCACGGCCACCCCTGGACAATGAACCAAGACGAGCTCAGGATTGCGCTACAAGGCGCAGCGCGTCTGGCCCCTCGCAGCTCCAAGCGGCCCAAGCGCCCTCCCATGACCATCGAAGACGTTAAAATTTTAAGGGCAAATTTAGACCTAAATGACCCATGCGACGCCGCGATCTACGCATGCATAGTCACGGTATTCTACTGCATGGCGAGGTTGGGAGAGTTCACGGTCCCAGCCATCACCAGATTTGACCCCACAAAGCACGTAACGCGCCGCAACGTGATCTGCCTTCGAGACCAAAACGACCTACCCGTCATGAAGTTCAACCTGCCAGTGACCAAATGCGCCCCAGAAGGAGAAGACGTGCAATGCGCCCCGCAAACAGGTTGCGTTACGGACCCAGAAATGGCCCTGCAGAACCATTTCCGTATCAATCCCGCCCCACCCAGCGCTCATCTTTTCGCCTGGAAACACCCCAAAAGCGGACTACGACCGCTATCCAAAAACCAGGTAACCTCGCGAATCACAGCCATCGCGAAATTGTGCAGCCTTTCCGACCTCAAAGGACACAGTCTACGGATCGGAGGAACCCTCTTCTACCTACTCAAAGGAATCCCCTTCGACGTCGTCAAAGTCATGGGCCGCTGGGCGGGAGAAGCGTTCACCTTATACCTCAGACACCACGCGCTAGTGCTCGCCCCTTTCCTCCAGGCGAATAGGCGAGTACTCGAAGATTTCAATCGAATTGCCATGCCACCGGTCCGTTGAGTGAGTCGCCGCTCCTAATTGTGGGGTTCAAGCTTCGCTGGACGCGTCGCCACAACTCCTAATACCTGGGTTCGCAGCTCATCTTATCCATCACAGGTTAGGGCCAGCTTCGGGCCAGAAAACCCCGCCGGGTTTTCGCCCAATCCCACAAACAAGTCGTAATGCCAATTGCGTATCTTACCCAATCCCGAATGCTTTCTTTCTTTCATCCCATCTTATCTCGCATGTACATAGTAGCCCCTTTCTATCACTAGTCCCCCACATACGAGCGATGCGATATCACGCAGATCATAGCGCGGTTGGACTAATTTGGGGAAGCCTGGGAAAAGATAATGAACACGTTTTGACCGTGGGAGTAGTTCTGAAGTGAATGCAAAACCCAATAGCCAAGTTCAGGGGGTTTAGCAGGAGGTATCACAAGATGGTTGCAATGACCTCTTGCCAGTGTTAGCATCTGGGTGGACCTTTGCAGCGAAGATGACCGCGGTTCATGGCCAAACGCGGGCAACGACGGCGATTTCACTCTCGGGGGCATTGTCTCGTGTCTGTAGACTCTGTACTCGTCGTCGAGACCATTGGTAACCGGCCTGGCTCGGCCACCGTGTATTCGTGATGACAACTTTGGTTCTCAGCACAACTCCTACAAGGCTGTGAGGCCGAGCTTCTCTCAGAAAACCACCCATCATGAACGTCCAAACCCCCACCGCAGAGCGCGATTACCTCCCGATCGCAGATCATGGCCTGTATGCGTAACTCTTGGGTGCTATGGAACGATCTGACCGTTACTATACTTCAGCATCGGCAATCTGAGGACGGCAGCTCTAGTAAATTTACACCTTCTGTGTCCTTATCGATGTCTGATGAACATTTGTAGGTCAGCTTGGATGGCTCGGGTGAGTCCCCTCTCTACCTCGTTCCCACCATGCCAGTTTCGCTCACTCTGCATGGACTATTTGCATCTAGTGGAAAGTTACTGCATTCCAAACTTTGATTCCCCTTCCGTGTTTGCTCGGATCCTTGACAAGAACAAGGTTATAATTAAGCTCTGATCGACTGTGGATCTCACTCACGTCGAGGCAGGGCGGTCATTTCTCGGTCACACCGACTGTTCCGTTTACCACAAAACAGGGCTATCTTCCAAGCTCCAACATTTTACAAACCAAGTATGATTCGTCTCTTGGAAAGCTGTGGTCCACCACTGACATAATATTCCTAGATTTCTCAATGACAAGGGCGTGGTTTGTGTAACCGGTGAGCTCCCCGCTCTTCGTCGTACGACAAAGCTTGACAACATCTAGATTTCTTACCGCGTCAGGCAAACGGGGAGACCAAGCGACCCTTGCTTTTCTGGTTGATAAGGCGTGTTGAGGTGCACTCCCAGCGCTCTCTAGAGAGTCCAATTCTGACTTGCGTTCCCTCCGTAAGGTCATTCGTGGCAGCCTTCCCCTCCGTGTCGAGTGCGCACCAGCCTTTAACTATGCCCGGGATACGCACAACACAGAAATCGTCGTAGACGACACCGTTCCATTTCACACACAAAACAAGGTTGTCTTCAAGTCACCAAACCTCGATCTGGACCTGCGTTACGTGGCAGAGAGCACGACTGACAATGTGCCCTCCCCCGAAGTCAATCTTGGTCTCCTCGACCTTTCGTGCAAGGGCCATCTTGGTCCCGCAACGTATTGCGACCTTTCCCTCGAGGAAGGACAACGTGTGACGTTCGTTTTCCGTATTTGTCCTAAAGAAGGTTTCCGCGCCCAAATCAAACCTACTCAAGCATATGCTGATGAGCTCGGAGTGTCCCTTGAAAGTACGCTAAACGATTCATTAGAGAACTGCCATCGGAGCTGACTCTGTTCAGAGGTGATGAGAGGTGTCGCCAAGTTGCGTCCCGACGACGACCCAGCGCTGAACAAAGTGCGTCTTAATCTGTCTCGTGGAAAAGTAGCCTTCCTGATACCTACATCTACCTAGGAGTTACTCGATAACCTCTTTGTGGTATGCACCGCTCTTTTCCTATCTTTGTTTTGATGTTGAAGATCTGTCAGTCTACCAATAGCTATTGGACCTCTTGGATACGTAGATCTACCTATCAAGGATCTTGGAAAGAAGCTGTCCACAGAAGCGCTCTCGCCCTCAAATTATTGATCTATGAGCCAACCGGTAAGCAAATCCAACACCTTGCTATGTGTTGCCTAACGCTCTGGAATCGAGGCGCCGTGGTTGCGAGTCCGACCTTCAGTTTGCCAGAGTATATTGGTGGAACGAGAAATTGGTATGTCGGTGATTATATGCTGTACGTGGATAGCGTTCAACGTGTTTTTGTAGGGATTATCGGCATGTTTCACGTTTGATTGTCTCACAGTTGTCGCAAGCTTACCTCCTACCCAGCGCGTCTTGGATTCGTGATTCCTCGTTCACACTCTATGCACTCATCCGTCTGGGCTTCACCCATGAAGCTAATGGTCGGTCCGGTGATTAATTCAACGAATTATCGCTGACGACACAATAGCTTACATGGATTTCATCTTTGAGCGGTTGAGGAACAAGAACCCAGATGGTTCCCTTCAAATCATGTAAGTCTAAGTCTCGCCACAATCAAGTGCGCCAACATCCTCAACATCCTCCACATGTTAGGTACACCATTCACGGCGAGTGTGTCTTTGTTGGGAGCAACGCTTACGTTGACTGGGGGCCATATCAGGCGGTAAGGACCTTGAAGAAATAGAGCTGAGTCATCTCGATGGGCACAAAGGGTCAAAGCCTGTTAGGCAAGCGAGTTCAACCATTTATTAGAGTAACACTGATCTTGTGTACGATAGAATTGGGAATGGTGCCGCAGACCACATACAGCTCGTGAGTCTTTGTACCCTGTTCTGCGTACCTTCTTGACGCGTCTGTACCAAGGACATTTATGGAGAATTGTAGGCGTTTATTTGGCATTTATAGTGATTGTATCAGCTTTGCCTAATCTTGTGGTGCAGGATGGATTGTATTTACCTCGGCCAGAAGGTACGTCTAGGAGATTCGTTTTGAAGTTCACTGGTTGATTGGCTGCCCAGTTTGGTCGTCCCCTGGTTTGTAGCGTTCCATTACAATGGTGTGAACAGGCTCACAATAGGTGAAACAGTCGTACGACACATGGTAAGCAATGTCGACGTCGAAGGTAACCGCATGCACTGACAAGTCATTTTTCAAGGGTACTAGTGCGGGAACTGTAAGTTGTCTCTCCCCGATCTGAGCGTATATCTAAACTGTTGTGCTTTTTCAGTGTAGATTGTAAGGGTTCACCCTTAGTCCTGGGTCATCGGTTGACGTCGTTCCGTAACAGTTGTCGTTATAAACTACAAAGAGCCCGACTTGTACGTGTTCTTTAGCTCTTGTTTCATTGATATATCTCACTGTCTTGGAAAGATCCATATGGTCAGTGCGAGTCAGGGAAAAGTGTGTCACGTCTGAATGTCTATGTGAATACCGCAGGGAAGTTCGTGGCGAGAGGCGTCACTTTACGGTATGTTTGCACGTCTACGATGAGTTTGTATTTTTACACCTCGTGTACTAGTATTCAAAGGTGAGTCGCATGCTGAAACGCGGCATGTCACTGAATGGTGTGCTGTACGTAGATCATGCTTTGGTGAGTCCTTACATGTCATGTGGTCCACGGTACTGACGAGTTTGAGCAAGGGTGGCCATCGACCGAGGTATGTGTGCCGTGTATCATCCTCTAGTGTTGGTCAACGACGTGTTCCTCCTTCAGGCTTGCGCTTGGCGGACAAGCGATCGCTGCCGTGTCCCAGGCGCAACGAGTGGCTGGCAGCAAGAGATGACCTGTACGAAGAGATCATGCACAAAGCCTGGAACCCAGCATCGCAAGCATTTGGCCAAAGCTACGAGGCGACTGACGTCTTGGACTCGTCCGTCCTTATTATGCCGCTTGTATTTTTCATGACCCCAGTGAGTGTCCGAGCATGCTCGTTTGATGAAGGCTCACGCGCTGCGCGTTGCATCGCTTGTTAGTCCGACCCGAGGTTCGTGAATACGCTCAAGCAGATCCTGAAGACTCCCGAAAGGGGCGGTTTGACATCGAACGTAAGACGCATGCCAAGTCTGTGGGATGGATGCTACATTTGTGGACAGGGCCTCGTTTACCGCTATGATGTGACCAAGAGTGATGACGGGGTTGGCGGCGAGGAGGGGACATTCTGCTTATGCACGTTGTGGTATGTTTCGTGATCTTGGAACTGCTGTTGCATGGGATAGGTCTGATTTTTCCCTAGGTGTATTGAAGCGCTCACACGTGCTGGGGAGTTCGATCGACCATTGTTGCAGCGTGCAATCACCATGTTTGAGGTCAGGACTTGTGGCCCTGTGTTCTACTATGCCGATTCGACGATTCTTTCAAGGACTTCCTGCAGTACTCTAACCATGTTGGATTGTGCACCGAAGAGATTTCGGAAGCTGGTGAAAGGTACGTCTATTCTGTTTGTCCGCGAGGGAAGCTGATGGTCTGATCTTTGCCTAGTCTCGGTAACGCTGTTCAGGGCTTCACGTGAGCATGATATGTGGATCTTCTCTTGCGTACGCGTTTTTGATGGGCATACCAGACACGTCACCTTGATCTCAGCTGCGTACAATCTTTCGAGGACAATGGCTGCAATGAAGTAAGCTCACTGGGAGAGAAAAGACCTCGCACTACCTAAGAACTGTATGTAACTACTCATATGAACCACTGGCATACGTGACATGTGCAATTGACACGCTCCAATGACTCATTGTCATGGACTTGTCACATACCCAGTTCAATTGGCTGTCGTTCGTCGCAACCGCCGAGCCGGTTGACTGAAATTTTATGTCCAAGCACTTGTGCGAGATTCAACCAACAGTCAGAGGTCTCTGTCACAAGTAGGCTGCACGGGTACGTCACCCCTACCCGTACCCGCGTCGCGGGTATGCTACCTGATTTGGTAAGTCGCGGCTCAGCGCGATAGTACTAGTAGACTACACTAATACCTACTAGTACACCACGACGCAATGAGGACGACGAGATCAAGTCGTTCTCACCTACCTCGTCCGTCCCTCCATACGCGATGATGGCGCCTCGCCCTCACCTTGTCCCTCACATGCGACGACAACGCGGCCTCGCCCTCGCTTTCGCCGCGTCCACACCCACCTCGTCCCTCCACATGCGACGGCGGCGGCGGCGGCGCCTCGTCCGTCCCTCCACACAGGACAACGACGGCGCCGACTCGCCCTCGCCTCTTCCTCACCCGCCTCGTCCTCACCCACCACCTCCGTCCCTCCACACGCAACAACGACGACGCCTCGCCCCGGCAATGAGCCCTCACGTCGCCGTCACCCACCTCTCGTCCCTCCACACTCGACGGCGACAGCACCTCGCCATCGCCTCGTCCCTCTACACGCGACGACGACCACGGCGCCTCGCCCTCGTCCGTCCTACACACGCGATGACAACGCGAACGGCGTACGCAAACGGTGAGCGCCGTCGCTGTCGCTGTCGCCTCGTCCACCTCACCATCACCCTCGCCATGCTCCACGCGGCGTGATAATGCGCCATCGTCGTCACTGTCTTCCACTGCTCCATGCGACGTGACGACGCGCCATCGCCCCCTCGTCCTCACCCAAAGTTGTTTGCCTACAAACGCGAACACGGATGCTGAAAACGCGTTCGTGTTCGCGTTTGTATGCGAGGCGAGTTGCAGTTCAACACAACTTGAATCAGCACATACCGATGGATCCACCCGTCGCGGGTACGGGGACAGGTACGGACTCACAAGTTAGACAGAAACAAATTTCAGTGGAACATATGCCCAAGCACGAATCTGAAACACATAAAAACACACTTTGTATTTACTGTCTGTTCAATGATAGGACTTAAGGCACTACTCTTCAATTGATTGCAGCCATGCTCGAACACCATCTCCATTGTCAGCAACATCTCTGACATGGGGGCCCTCTCGCTGAGGTGGAGTTCCCTCTGAGGTGGCCTCTCTTGCTGCTCGTGTCCACAGGGAAAAGACCACATCCATCATATCTTCACGAGTCCGCAAGTCCACCGGGTCAACAGCTTGTTTGTTTCTGCTCCGCCTGTCATGTCTTTCATCACGGGCTTTCTGAGATTCGCGTACTGTCTGACCAGTGGGCTGACAAGATACTTGTGCAGTCTGGCCTCCTGATGCATCTTCATCCTCCTCCTCCTCCTCCATGCCACCCCTATAATAAGAGTCCTTTGAATTGGCCTGGGCATATTCAATGAAAGCTTCTTGACCCCATTCCCGGAGAATTGCTGAGGCATAAGAGAGGTCGACAATGATGGAAAGTGGCCACTGGTCAATGTCTTCTGGTTGCCGAGCATCGGAGTTGTGAGGGAGTTGATTGGACATCAACTGGCCAAGCCGAGATGGTCGGATATGCTGTATTGTAAAGCGATTTGCTGGACTCCCTGCACTAGATGGTTGATGGTAAGGAATATCATCAACAGTCAGGGCAAAATTAGGGGTCTATTGGATATTTGAGTCATAAGGAATAGGCAAGAACAACAGATCACATACCATCAAAAAAGCTAGATCACCTGCATCAAGGCTGCCATGGAAACCCCTGTAAAATAAGATCCCATTTCGAGTGTCATTAATGTCATTCAACTGGGCCTGGAGACCATATGTTTCATGTCGGTAATTGAAGAGGTTCAACATGTACTGATTGAAGGGTCACAATTCACTACCAATTGTAAGATGCAAGAACACGTACACTGTTTCCCTTTGAATGGGGAATGATATGGCATGCATGGCAAAGGAACTCAGGTTCACCAGTGAACACACAGGACCCATCATGTGTGATCAAATTTCTTCTGAAATCTGCCCTCCCAGTTGTAACATCTGAGCCCAAGTCCGATGATGCAACTGATGTTCTGTTGTCAATTGCATTGACATCGGCAAGGCGGGGTTCACCTGAAAAGGTCAACAATAATGTTGGGAAGGATCATAATGTATAAGAACTCAGCTGACCATCTGATATGTAATAGTAAGAGCGAGCCTCTATCTGTTCTGTGTAGTCAAGCTCTGGGCCATTCTCGGACTTGGAGAGGTGGCCTTGCTGTCCATAGATGGCAAACCCAAGAAACCTGAGCCACTTCAGAGGCCTGGTAGCAAAGATCTGACACTGATCGAGGGGGATAGACAAAGCAGGGTTGCTTTTATTGTCAAAACACAGCAGTAAGTCGACTTTAGGGGCAGACATGGTGTTGTCGATGTTATGGAATGAAACAGGAATGCAGTACGACGTCGGAGCCCGAAAACCTGCGTCGAGCGGAGATTTAAATAAACGAGCGCTAACGGTGACACAAGCAAGAAGCGATCCTTGGAACGTGACGCCGAATGGATGGGGCAGCCTAACGACGACATGATTACAGTAATGAACCGTAGACGACAGGACACGAAGCCTCGGAACAAATAGCGCGGACGCAAGGGGGGGGGGGGGGCGACAGGACGGTGACGACAACAAACCGAACGACCGTGACAGCAATCGAGACTGCGAGAGAGAAAAGGCATTGATCTTGTATTCCATAAACATGACGGAACCTGAGTGACGAGCAGGTCAGCAAGCAAGCGAGGAGAAGAAACCTCATACAGCGCCTGGCGCGCTTGAACGCTTGCTAAATAGTAAGACTCTGGCCAGTCCGAAGCAGGTCCCGAACGGCGTTTTGGATTTCCTCGTAGGTCGTTAACGGCGCTATATCGAGTCCCGTTCTGTGACGCAGTGTCAATCCTTGCACGCCGACATCACGTCACAAGGACCATACCTGTAGCAGACCACGGACTTGAAACCGGCGACATGGTCGTCCCGGGCATGAGCAAGAATACGGGTTTTGAACCTATCCATCAATTCTTCTAAAATACTGACGACAGACACAATGGACGTCGGTAGATTGGCGAAGTCGCTGTCTAGCATAATTCGAAGGATGTCCTTTGGGCAAGATCAAAAGATAGGGGTCTATACATGGACAGCAACATTACCTCCCCTTCGGTCTCTATCCTCATGATTCTCTTGGAAGGACTGGTCGTAAACTGCTCGTGCCACGTGTTCGACTCGGCGAAAATAGCGACCCCGCCCAAGCCATCGTCGAACAGGATGCACTGGATGCCGGTGTGCTTGAAACACATGTTGCAGAGGTCGACATAGTCTGTGTCATTCCGCTTGTTGAGAGCGTCCCAGGTGCACTCGCCGCCCTTGAAGCCAAAGAGCTTGGAGAGCTGCGCGGTCGCTCGATAGCTTGCCAAGGTGTAGCGACTGTCGCGAGTGAGAGCGTCGCTGCTGGCTTCTGAGGCGATGCCCTCCAACGGGAATGCGTCGCGGTGCTTTTCTGTGAGGAGTGGGTGAGCGTGGTTGTCGATGGCGGGGTAGGTGAGGGCGGTGTGGGCGAGTTCGGGGAGGTACATGTTCAAGAGGGGCCAATGACTAATGTCCAAAGAAGGAAGAGGAAGGGAGGTCTGTTTGGAGGGCGGGGATGTATCTTATCAGATCAAACTTGAACCAGAACGAAATGCCAGTGCAACTTAAAGATTTGGAGCAGGCCATTCGCGATGCCTTTCCTGTCTCGCATCTCCAGATCGAGGACCAGTCCAGCGGATGTGGCGAAAGTTATTCCGTCCTCCTCGTCAGCGAAGTGCGTACCCTTCCGTTCCCCATCGATCATCCAGTGAAAGTCCACCCACAGGCGTTCGAGGGCAAGACGACGCTCGCTAGGCATAAACTAAGTAGGTAGACATCACCCACAGCGAAAGGATCCCCTTGACCGTGTACTAGTCAACGAGGCATTGAAGGCGCAGATCACCCAAATGCATGCGTTTTCACAGGTGAGACATACCCGCAGCCATCTTTTCAAATTTAACGGACGCTCCTCGAAGAAAACGTTTACCCCGAAACAATACGAGGCACACTTGGCAAAGGGTCAATGAGTGGTCGAGGAGATGGAGGCGGGTCAAACCGAGGTTCGGTGCCATGAGGGTTTGCTTTGTGTTTCCGCTTTGGTACCCCTTCCAACTGTCACAGGTCACGGCAAGTCGTGTTCCCTTTGTTCTGTCGTGATGACCGTATCACAATTATATCCAACAAATGTCCACCACGGCCGTGTTTCAGCGCCCCACAGAGAAAGGTAGGAAACTTGAATGGTCCCGATCAGCTCATTCTTCGTGAATCACGCTCCACACCGTGTCCATTCAGGACAACATGGACTTTCAAAGGGGTAATCCTATCAATGTTTAATTTTTGTTTCCGCTTGGACCTGCTCTTTGGTGCCACTTCTCTGTCAAAGCGTCCATGGTCAGCTTCCACACTGCTCTTTTGACCAGCTGCTCTCCGCAATGGCCTCAGAGGACGAGATATAAATGTCGGGTCTTCTGGTCCAGCGGCCTACCAACATCAACTTCACCTCGAATCACTCTACCAACAACTTGAACATGTCCAACTCGGCCCCGTCGCAACAAAACTACGAGTTGGATGACTGCCAGTTCGAACACATTCTCGGCCAATTGGAGCAGCAGAGACCACTGCGAGAGCAGGTCGCAACAGCCTTGAGAGAAGCCAACGCTGCCTTTGCAGCGCAGTGTACGCAACCGGATGGAGACAAATACATGCAGACCTGCGATGATCTCGCAACGTTCCTCGATCTGAAGATTCCCCTGGAGTATTCGGAACAGAAATTGGTAGGTGTACCTCACGTTTGGTCGCGTTCATTTCGCTGATGGCGCTGCAGGTCGTGTCAGTTCTTCAAGTAAGTCCATCAGGCGTGGAGAGCCTGAGTCTGACGATACCATCTATAGATTGCGTGTGCCATGCACGAAAACGCGATCAATAACCCGGCGTTGACACCAACGCAACATTCGACCCACTACCTTGCCACTACATCCCTCGTCCGTCTCTGCGAGAGCGCTCTCGAGGGTAGTGTCACAATTACTGAGCTTTGGTGTACGTCCTTTCCGTTTGATCGTCCGCTGCGCTTCGGGTTTTCTCACGTTTGAATCCGCCACAGGCGAAGCATTCAGCCTCTGTCACCGAGCGGAGCAAGCGTTCGCCAAAGCGACCGATGCACTCGACCTCTCCAAGTATTTTGACTTTGGAAACATGACAGACGACCATCTTTATGGGTCTGGGAGCGGCGCAGGTCAAACGAGTGCAGCGCCATCACCCGTGCCTACTGCCTCGAAACCCGCCACACCGAGAGGATCTGTACACGACATCATTGCCGATGTTCGCCCGACCTCACGGTCGACCAAGCCCAAGGATAAGGCGCTCGCGATACTGAATGATCGACCATACACTGGCAAGGGGGCACAATTGGGACGCGCACATACGATGCCCTCTCTGTCACAGACGGCGTCCAGCCCTTATTCCTCTCGGACCGCGGCGGGTCGGCGGCCTTCGAAGGCGCTCACTCGTGGGCATGGTCTCCATGCGTTGCAGGAGGAGTAGCTCCCTTTTACCATATATCTCTGCTATTGTCTGTCTTCATCCTCTCATCGCAAGTCCCGTGTATCTGTATGATTGTATGCTCTATGAATATGGTCGATATGCTTTATCATTTCACCCAATGTTTTCTGTTGTCTTGGAGTGATCCTGTCAAGATGTCTGCGAAGCGTGAGCAGACGATCACAGTCCCGGATAACGCCGGATCAACTTGCTAATTCCCCATACTACCCAATCGACACCTAGTAGGCTGATCTGAAAGATTCAGCTGCCGTTCGGGATGTTCAAACCTCCATACCCCCCCTACGATCCCCAGGACAGGTCCGGGTGAGCCTTCGATCGCTGTGTTTACCACCTCGTAGTCTCATGTTGATCATTCCCCGATCGTTCGGTCATCAAAGCTTCTCGTGAGTCCCTTCTCCTCGCGCATGAATGCTCACGCTCAGCTTTCAATAGCTTTGAGACCGTACTCAGACGTTGGCCGATCATCGTTACAAACATCATCGACAACGTTCATCGTCTGATTCACGACATGACGATGGAGTCCCGGCGTCTCATCGAGTCCGGCGAGGATGCACTCGGGCGCGCAAAGGCGCTGGACGACAAGGTTGAAGAGGGAAAGGACATCATCTCGAAAGCCGGCCGCTTAAAGTACCGTATGGCAAGGGATCAAGAACTCGAGTAAGTGGGAAGCGCCCGATGACCACTTCGGATCACTCACAACCATTTTCCGTCTGCAGACCAATACCCGAAGACGGCGATGTCGACGTCGACACGTACAACGCTGAACTCGCCAAG
>JBBPRK010000299.1:0-27023 GCA_038093075.1 Boletus patriciae | reverse complement strand
GAGACGAGCGAAGCAGGTATATATACATATATACGTGTGGATGCAAAGGTCCGGTTGCACATGACGCGAAAGAAAACGAAACTGTCTTCCATCTATGCAAGACCATTCTCCGCCTTGAACGCCTAAAACCAACGCATCGTCAGTACGACACCCAACGCACACGCGCACACGAAGCGTACCTCGACCATCCGCCGTATACCCTCCTCGAGCCCCACCTCTGGCTCATACCCAAGCACGCGTCGTGCCTTTTCAATGTTGTGATAACGCGTCGCACAACTATAACCCACCCGATACCGCGTGAACCCAGCCTCCTTCCCGATCAACCCGGCCCACGTCTCCGCCAAATACCCCAATACCATCCCAAACGCCCTCGGAATCACCCACAGCGCCCTTTGCGCTCTCTTCCTCCCCTCCTCCGTCGGCGGGTCGAGCGCCAACCAGACGACGCGCATAAAGTCCCAAAAGTACACCGGTTCGCCGTTGGTGATGAAAAAGACTTGACCGGCGACTTGAAGCGGGTTCGTCGGGGCGACGTCGAGCGCGTTTTCTGAGAATTGGTCAAAGCGGTTTCGGACGATGACGTGAGTTGGTTTGGAGGGGTCAAAGGGGGCGTTGAAGGCGGCTTCGATGGTGGTCGCGTTGGGGTGAGGGGTGACGTATGGACCGAGCGGACGGGCCTTGCACGTGGGGACGCGTCGGAAGCCTGTCGTGGCAGTGACGGGTGGGAGTGCTTTGTGGAGAGACGAACGGAGGGCTGAGTCGACGAGGGTGGCGTCCGAGGAGGCAGAGTGGATCGAAGCGCCGTCCGAGGTGGTCGGGTCGACCAGTTTGTCGGCTGCGAGGAGGTGTGCTTGGGCGAGGTTACCGACGTAGGTGTAGTCAAAGAGGTTATTGTTGTCTCCGACTTGGAAATGCGTCTGGCCACGCTGGTAGGCTTGGTACAGACCCACCATCATCTGGCGGTCCCCAGGACTGGAAACGAGTGGTGTCTCATATACGAGTGCTGGATGGGGTAAACGCGCGGCTTACCCGAAAATGCCAGCGGGCCGCAGTGCGACAGTCAGAAGGCCGCCTTTGCCATTGGCCTCGAGGATGAGCGCCTCCCCTTTGGCTTTAGAGTCGTTGTAAGCATCGAACGGTGTTTCCGGGTACGGTGCGCGTTCGTCGAGGTTGATCACGTCGTTTCCGTCGAATACGACGCCTGCTGAGCTCGTGTAAACCAGTTTTCGGACGCCGGCCGCGACTGCAGCATCTATCACCGCCTGGGTGCCGTCGACGTTGACTTTATAGTAAATCGAGGGGTCTTTGGCGCCATGCTGAGGCGAGGCGGTGTGTATAATGCAGGTCGTGCCAGACTGTGCGAGTCCGTTATTTACACCCTCGTTGTGGTAAAGTAACACGAAAACAAACCCACTTTGCGAATCGCGTCGAGGACGTTTTGATCGTTTGTGATGTCTCCCGAATAAAATGGGACGTCGTGGTGTCTTTGGACGATGTCAAAGACAGAGACAACGTCGCCACGAGCGACGAGCTGTTCGACGATGTGTCTACCGACGAACCCGCTCCCACCGATGACCAGGTAGACGTCTCTGTGTTGGGTCGACATTCTTGCAGGTGCAGCTGTTACCCAGTTCTGGTGTCACGCCATTCTCATTTTTCATTTTCTAGGACACGTGGTTGACCGAGTCGATATATTTGGTTAATCAACCCCTGTCTTCGTGTACCGAGACTCCAAGATCAAGACCATCGCTTTCGTTTACCTCTGGACAACGGATTGGTGTCGTAATCGAGTTTTTCTGTTTGTTATTCAGTCGGTACCCCAAACACTAAGGAAGGGGACCCGGGGGTAGACTAATAATGTACTGTACCATATTGATTCTCGCCTTGGCTGTCGTTCCGTGCTTTGGACTGCTTGGTCAGCCATTTCAGCCCACCAAATTAACTTAATGCACTCTGGAGCCCATGGATAGGAAAGAACAGTGTCTCTTAGCATGTCTACCCTTGATTATTAGTTGTATGACGCAACAATAGAAAATGCTATTGACGTTCTCACACAGTGGCTGGATGGCTTCGTGGCTACTTATCTCATGTAAGTGTATTGT
The DNA here is from genome assembly GCA_038093075.1 of Boletus patriciae. Lineage (NCBI taxonomy): Eukaryota > Fungi > Basidiomycota > Agaricomycetes > Boletales > Boletaceae > Boletus > Boletus patriciae. The sequence goes on along the minus strand of JBBPRK010000299.1, from coordinate 24,921 downwards.
AGATGGCAGATAAGCTCCCGATGCGATCAAAAGGTGTCGAACACTCACCAATATTCTTTTCTTGAAAAATGGCAGAGAGGAGAATCGAACCCGTGATAAAATGAGGGTAGCAGGATGACCTATACGTGTGACGTCGCCACTAGGTCATCCCACCACCGAAAGGAAGTATGTGCTTCGAATATATCTTGGTGAGTATCCGAGATAGACATTACGTGGCAAGGTCCAAAAATTCCCGGAAAGGTGTTAATGATTCAAAGCATACCGTTGTCCCATCCTCGAGATTTGAATACCATTCCCATCAATACGACGTTATGGTAAAGTTGTTCAAGGCTTCTGCATGAATCGACGCGAATATGCCTGCCGAAGACAAAGTACACTTTTAAACTCCGCGGCGCTGACTCTCAACATACGGCAAGAGAACGTCGACAGCACCAGCAATTAGTGCGAGGCCGACCACACGTGGACCGCGAACGATGTCATTCTTCTCCTCCATTTTCCTCTGGCTTAGCAGGTGATGTCCACATAATCATAAAAGCCCAGTGTGGTGGGTATATTGACGGAAATGTTACCCATAGCGTCTTCTTTGCCAAATCCGCCGAGATTTCGGTGGTGGGATTACAGGTGCGCTTCCCTGTGCAAATGGAGACGCAGAAGCGCTCGAACGTTGTTTAACGTCCGCAGGCATCGGGGAAGACGTCGTTTGTGAACGTCCTAGGATCCGGACAAGTTGCGTCTTTCGGTGTCATCCGCCATCTCCGAACCGAGCTCATTTAATGACGATGAACCGCAGTGGACAGAGGACGTCGTACCAACCGTCGCCTTCAATTATCGCAAGGTTCGCAAGGGCGCGGTGACACTCAAGATATGGGACGTCGCCGGTCAACCGAAATTCCGTTCCATGTGGGAGAGGTATTGCAACGGTGTCGACGCAGTCATGTACGGTTCTCGTTCCCCTTTTTCTCGTGTTTCGTTTGTTGTGTTTCTGGAACCCAACCACAACCCCTTCTTATTCTGTGTAATGGCAAGGCAAGCTCATCGTCGGTGAAGATTCGTCGTAGATTCTGCAGACGTGCGTATCCAGGTGCAACGAAAAATTCAAGGTATATAATTAGCTGACGCTGTGAACGTGTAGCAAGATAAATTCCACACGGTTCGCTTTGAGCTTCACCAATTACTCTCGCAGCCTAGTCTCGCTGGCGTCCCATTGCTTGTCGTGCGTATCCATTGTCCAATCTTGTCTTACACGCGTCCTTTACCGCCACGTTGACTCTCATTGATTGTCGCACGTCATTTGATCATTCCAGCTTGGGAATAAAAACGACCTCCCGAATCATGCAAGTGTGAAAGATCTCATCCACGAACTGTAAGTGCGCTTGTCGGTTGGAGAACGTCTTGCGTCGACTCACGTGCGCATAGACAACTAGATAAAATCCAGAACCGTCCTGTTTCGGTGAGTGCCCGTCCTCCCTTAGAGTGATCTCGGGGTTTACCCGATTTTAATCCTTCAGTGTTATTCTGTACGCGAACTCGTTTGACGCTCGAATTAAATATCGCTCACCATTTTTATCAGTGTTCGATGCGAAGCCAGCATAATTTGTGAGTTCCAGGGTAATGTGGTGGGTAGTGACTGACCCCGACATATTCAGGGACATTGTACTCCGCTGGTTGACTGAACGCGGTCGCTAATATCTGCGACGTATATCGGAACCATCGATATCTTGTATTTGCGTCACGTCCTACTATTCTCTCTCGCATGCTACATACTCCCCCTCTACCCCATTTTGCGCCCTCGACCATCAGATCTTCACATTCAAGTTGCGTGCTCGTGGCCGACTCTTTATTGTGCGCGCTTGGCTGTCAGATTGTTATGCACTCATGGATTAAAAGTTGCTGCTCTACATTGTGCATTTTGACACTCATACGGGTAGGACGGATTGATGGTGACGATACGATGCGTGTGATGTTCTTGGAACGCGAGCTTGCGATCTCGAAATCGGAAAGGTTGAACCCAGCCGCCAGCGCTTACCCTTTGGGTCATTTGCCGGAATCCGACAAGCCACCCCTTGTTATGACCGAACATCCCTTGACCCTGCCACCGTCCTCTATTCCTTACCACCATGGAGGCTCCGCCACTGCCAAACGCTACTCTCGCCAGTGATAAGCCCGATGCAGTCTCTCTCTCACAAGGCACCCTCGACTTCGCCCACCGCATGTTCGATGCGGCGCGTAAGGGAGACCCAGAATCTAGTGCCGTTCTGCTGCAAGCAATCGGAGCTGGTCTTCCTGTCAATCTCACCAACAACAAAGGTGGGTGAATGGTTCTGAGGAACAGGCGATCTTGCAATCTGATGAGATATCGGCTTTTAGGGAACACGCTTCTCATGCTTGCCTGCTATGCTGGTCACACATCTCTCGCTTCAGCCCTCCTCGAGAGACACGCTGACCCAAACAGACTGAACGATATGGGTCAATCAGTAATAGGTGCTGCAGTGTTCAAAGGATACAAAGAGATCGTGCAAAAGTTGGTTGCGAAGGGTGCCGATCCACGGTTAGGAAAGCCAAATGCAATCGAGTTGGCAGCAATGTTTGGTCGGCAAGAATTCATGGAGGTACTGGGGGCAAAGGAGGGTGACATTGGTGAGGATGTGCCTGTACCGCTGGCACCTCCCGCTGCGTCTTAAGGGTGCTGCTACTGGGATCCAGATAAGACAAGATGAGTACATACTGTACAATGGAGTTCAGGAATGAATGGTTAGTTGGTGTAAGTTACGCATCGCAACCGCCAGTGAAATGATATATAGAACAGCTTGGAATTCAACTTGGTAACCGACTGCGGCTGCTTGGGCTTGCATAATATTACAGCTGGTGAATCGGAGAGAGGGTGGTGGATGATGGTAGAAAGTGGTTGTGGAGAAGAAAGCGGCATGCCGTCCGGTAGCGTAGGCTTCAAGCTGGGTTTTGGGCACAGGCCGTATGGCTGCAGGTTAGTATTGGCCGTCACCCCTTCTAATCTGGGACCCAGATCGTCTATGAGGCAGGCCGTCGACAAAACCATATCCCGTGGACATACCGGACTGGGTCGGGTATATTTTCGCATTCCTGCAGCTGAGGAAAGGGCGGATGGATCTGGCTTCTCCTTTTGGGTTTATACACACCCGTTGCGTTTGCCTGGAATCCAACCCGCATCATCTAACATTACTCCGGATTCTCTGTCATCGCATCTGCTCCCATTTCCGCTCAGGCTGGGATGTTCATTAGATACAATACACGGCAAACACGAACATTACCACATTGAACGGCAACGTGAAGTAACGAAAACGATTCAATAAAGCATTCTTTGAGGGGGGTGCACTTAGTCTCGTTTGCACGAACAACACACAACCTTACTTGGACGTAGACAAATTATACAGGTCTGAAAATGGTATGTGTCAATAAGGTTCCCCATAACTGATGGCGGCCGCAATGCGTTTAGCAAGATCATCATTAACGAACTTGAAGACCTTGACTGAAAGAGGGTGCAGATTACTAAGTAGCGAGATTGCTGGCAAGTAGAATGCAACATACGCTGGGCGCCCTTGATCTCGTTGCTCCTGACGAGTCCGAGGTGCTCAGAGACATTATCGACATATGTTTGTCGTTGGGCATCGTTCCAGACCCTGAGCCACAAGTCACGAGGTTGCTCAAAGTCGCCTAAGAAAATTGCAATGAGCATATCTTCCAATGATATCAAAGTTCATCTATTATCTTACGATCAACGAGATCGCTTGCCATGACGAAATCACGGTAAGCACTGCCCTCAAACTTTTCGTGCCGTTGGTTATTCCTGATCTGGGAGTCAATAGCATTGTCGGGGCCGGTAAAATTGAGGGACTGGGTGCTGCTCTGATAGTTGGGGCGGCTGCCTTGGGATACGAACGAAGCGGCACCAGCACGTTGGTAGTTGGCGACTTGGATGGAAGAGACAGGTGCATTGCAAGGGAGTTGCCGATGGTTGACTCCGAGACGGTAACGTTGGGCTGCGGGATAGATGAAGAAACGAGCTTGGAGGAGGGGCTCGGGAGAAGGCTCGATGTAAGGGATCAGGTGGGTCGGCGAAAATGCCAGCTATTATGCCCTCAGTACCACGATGTTAGTTAGACAACGAAATCTCCAACCTGCTCAATCTCGTCAAAGTAATTTTGAGGATTCTTGTTCAGGATAAGCTTGCCGATCTCACGGAGAGGGAATTGCCCTTGCGGCCAGGTTTTGGTAGCATCGAGTGCGATGTGACGCCACTTCTCGTCCGCTGCTTCAGCAGGCGTCATCGTTTGCTGTATCGGGGTAAGTAATGTTGATACATACATGCATAGCCAAAATTTGCTCACAATCGAGACTGTCCACTCAGGGAACTTGCCATGGTCGGCGTGCCCAGGTTTGTTGGCATTCTCGATGGCCTCGTACAACTTCCGGGTACCATAGTCAGAGTCTTTTCCGGCCAGCTCGGTCGCCTTGGCAGCAGTGAGGGTCTATAAAATTGAAGAAGTTTTGAGGTTCAAGTCGCGAGAAAGGAGTGCATACCTTGGTGCCACCTATGACCTTGACGTGGACCCTGACATAATAAAAGGTGCCGTCCGCCTTACACCACTTGAAGGTGTTTACACTGAAGGCGTCTTGTTGGTGGAAACCATCAGGAGTTCCACGGTCGGAAAAGAGCATCATGATTGGGTGAACCGTTTCCGGATTGGAAGACATAAAATCCTACAAAATGAGTAAGAAATCAATTTCAAATGTTGAAAGACGAGAAACTACCCAGAACGTGTCGGGATCCCTCAAGTTGGTCTGAGGGTGTCTCTTGGTAGCGTGGACCAAGTCAGGGAATTTGCCGCCGTCCCTGATGAAGAAGACAGGGGTGCTGAGAAAGACCCAGTCCAGATTGCCATAGATGGTCTTCAATTTGATAGAGAAACCATGGACGTCACGAGCGGTGTCCGCTGAACCAGACTCGCCGGCGATAGTGGAGATACGGACGGTGGCCTCGACCTTCGTGTCGACTTGGTGGAAAAGGGGTTGCGATGTGTAGTTGCTCATGTCCTGAGTGACTTTGAAGTAACCATGAGCGCCAGCACCCTTGGCATGGACCTACAATCTTCGATGTTGGCGTCCGAGCGAAATGCCAATAATACTCACGACACGCTCGGGGATACGCTCGTGAACAATGTGCGCGAGGTTATCGATGTGATGGAAGTCTGTATGTTATTAGGTGAGCAACCAGATAGACGGATAAGATATAGAATGATGTGACCTTGTAGAAGGAGGGGACCAGTGGTGCCTACACGCTGGGCGGCGGCGGGGTAATTGACGAGAGAGCCATAGGAAGTGGTGTAGTTTGACATTTGGGGCGGTTGAGGGATAAGGAGAACGGATCTGAGAGGTCATATAGCACAACTGCCAGGGCCGCAGAAAGTTAGGATGACATAATGTGGCTGACTCGGGTCCTGGTTTGTCAGGGAGTATGGGCTGCCATATGGGCTAGGATTCAAACCGGCCACTTCGGGGACTGGGGCATTCACCGGAAACTTGCGAGGAAGGTGTCCACCTGAACGTTGAAGGAACCCTCGGGCATCCTGCTCCGTCGAAGAAGACTTTGCGAGCGTTAGAAGCGACACCCGGGTACCTCAGGCTCCTTCACCCCGCCGCTTCGAGTGTGAGGCTAATGGGAGTGACACTGAAGGAAGTAAAATCACTCATCATCAGTGACGGTGTCATGCCTAAGACATAAGTGACACCGTCACTTATGTGATGGTCACATCGTATCAGTGACGCATTGCGGTCACTTTTACTGACAACCGGCCCAAAGTCGCACTGATTTTTAGCGCCAACCCCTCAGTGGTGAACAAAGTCCGAGTGGCTATACACTCATTCAGACCTGTCCGTGTCGCCGCAGCCTCTCAGCGCTACTCAGCAACTCCAAACCGAAGATCCTCTCCTAGACTCAACTGATCGTAATCGATCCGAGCCATGTCAATATGAATTTCAGCCTTTTCATGAACACTCTGGCATGACATCGCTCTGATTGCACGTTTGTCACCGATGTTTCCCATCTCCAAATTCTGCCAACCTTCTGATTTGACCATTCGTTTAGGCCTGGTCCATGAAATGGAGAACGGCGGAGACAGGGGTCACATTTGGCTCCGACTGGAGGGAGCAGCGCCGCATCGAGTAAACTGCTACTACACCTCGATTCCAGAGAGTAATGCTTGTAAGTAATCAGGTGTCTACTGCATAGTCGGGTCTGAACCAATGGCCTGTATGTAATCATTTCCGCCAGAAACGTATAGACAGACTGGACATTAAGCCGTCGTCTCTTCGTCTGCGCTGGCAACTCCAAAACGAACTGTCGCGCCCCCTCATTAATACCGCAGCCTATCGGTAAAAATATTCTGAGTGCAATCCGGGACCCGAGTCATGTTCGTATAACTTTCAGCCTTTCATCAACACGGGGTTCCGCTGGCAGAGCCAGCTGTCTGTGGGCATCATGTGCCATCACACAATGTGACTCGGATCCTGGACCCAATGGTACTAGTCTGGGGTCAGAGATAACAATACATTCATATCGGAGTCCCCGGGAACGGCGCAAAGTGGCTCATCTTTGGAATTTCTTCTCTGCCCGACGCTTGATAGAGTTCCAGATCGATTGGAGACTGTCGTGATTGACCTCGGATGTGACTCCCATCACCCAGGCCTCAGGTTTGACACGCAGTTTATAGTGTGGACTAAGTGGATCAACAGGACATCGCCAACAAGGACGTACACCCAAGTTTGCCCCAAAGCTCATCCGGTCAACGATTCCGGGGCAAGATGTTCCACTGGCGAGGGCATGCGCCAGGAGCCGATATGCCGGGGCCAATGATGGTCGTGAATAACGCAGCATGAGAATAGAGTTCATTCTCAGACAAGAGTAAAACGTTCGAAAGAACCGCCAAAATTAATTGCTGACACGGGACGCGGCCAGCTGAGCAAATCTAGTTATTCCAAATGGACCTGAAGATAAGAACGTCTCAGGCTCAGCCTGTCTGATCATTTCTGCGATAGGTTGCGAGAACCCGTGGTTGACATCTCGAAGGGCCGTCAAGGGCCCGACGGCATGTGGACAATCTGCCTTCTTGATCAGTGACGCTAAGTTGAACTTTATCCGGGAAAAAGTGAACTCAATCACACAAGCCACGCCCCTGATGGTATCGAGCTTCTGACGACCGAAACCAGTGACGGGGGTGGTGACCCTCGTCGAAGCATGTTTGGGGTACTGTTGGTTTTGGAAAGAGAAGCTGCGGCCGATAACACATTTCCCGATGCAGTGACGAGGCCGACGGGATACAAATACCCAGTGGCAGCACGGGTATGTCCCAGCTACTCTTCTGTAGAGAGACTCCAGCTATCTGAGCTTTCGCCCATGTCTGACTCCAGGCCCCCCACTCCAGAAGCGAAATCACAGGACTTTCCGGCTCCAGAGGGCCCTCCTCGAGACTGGAACGTAACATCTTTGGCGGATCATCTCAAAACCGTGAGTAGCTTTCCCGGTACTAGTATGTTATTTCGCTGACAATCCCGAACAGGCCATGGCGGTTGAACTCACAACGATACCGCTTTACCTGTGTGCCATATATAGCATTATTGACGGCAAGGAGTTGGATGCGTACAGGAAGATTCTCAGTTGGTGTTCATGATATATCAATTTTGCGCACCTAACTCTTTCTGCAGTCATATCTAAGCAGGAGATGCTCCACCTTACTTTGGCTGGGAACATGCTGCTTGCTATAGGTCGATCCCAGGCTTTGTATGATCGAAACTTCATCCCTACGTATCCAAACCAGATTTTCTACGACAAGGTCGATATAAAGCTTGGACCTGCTGATGAGAAGACTCTTAAAAGTTTCATCGAGGTGATTGATCATTCTAGATGTATCATTTCGTCAGACCTTACATGTTCCCACAGGTCGAGCGACCCCACCAGCCCAGGAAGTGGGAATTTCGTACTGTCCTGGCGAGGTACAGGAGCATTGGACACTTCTACGAACACGTAAAGAAGGGTAGGGTGGCACCCGATTGCATTACGCTACTTCCATTGCTGACCATTGGTCTTCGTACGTTTATAGGTATCGAAGCACTGTCCGACGAAACCTCCGAGGCTGGTCCTCACTCTTTATTCCGACACAATCACGACAAACAATTCGGCGATAAAGAGATCTTCATGGGTAGTGGCCAGGTCACCGTGACGGACAGAGCGTCCGGGCTTGCAGCCTTGGAAAAAATCGTTGTCCAGGGCGAAGGAGCCCACCCAGACGACCCCAATTCACATTATAATATTTTTCAACATTTCCTCAAGGAGCATGAGACATGGAAGCATCATGATTACCTGGAGGATCCAAAGACTGCAAAGTATGAGTCCACCCCTCTTGTTTACAAGGTAAGACTCACGACATACTACACGGTGCTTCAATGTTCATACTTGCGGACAGCTCTCTCTCGCCTTTGACGCTCTGTATTGCTATCTGCTTCAGACCATCGATCGAACCTGGGTGACGAGCAGAGTTGGCGAAACAGAAGCCCTGCGCAAGCACCTCGTGGTCAACATACGCAGGATCATGATAGTCATGACCAGGCTTGCCGAACTATTGGTCGCCCAGAAGCTGGATGGTGGGAAGAGTCCGGCACCATGCTTCGAGTTTTACCCGCCAGTCGGCCAACCCCTGTCGCCAGAGGTCCTTTTCACGCGCCTGAATGATGAGATTGCAGAAGCCGCTAAATTAGGCAACGAGGCTGTTCAGAAGGCCCTGGAAGAGATTACGGAGTCAATTGACGACTGCAAACCCACATTATGAACTCGGATAGGAGGGTATAGCGAAGTCCAAGAGCTTGGTTTTCTTGATAGGCAGGTTTGAATCTCGAGCTTCCTTGTATCAGTAACGGAATATCCATGACGTTCGAGTCCCCATGACTTCGACATTGGAGTTTTGCAAGGAGTGTGACGGAGGTTGACGAAGCAAATGGATTTGAGCATGTTGTCGTGACGTGGTGGAGGAACGATTCCTCGGTGGAAACGCGGCCCGCATGAACAAGCCTGTCAGACTATCCCACATCACTGCACTAACTCGCAAATCCTGTCTGGTTGGATTGTCGTGCCTATGAACACCTTTTTTGCCCCGATCATTTTTCAGTCCCTTTGCAAAACAAGGTTCCTGCCGAATTCAATGTTCGGCCATACATCTAATAGTTCACTGCGCGCGAGGCAGGAACGAGAATAGCGAGTTCAAAGGGGATGGAGATGAGCCAAAATGGAAGGTAGATAGTAAGGATAGTCGATCGGTTTCGGGCGCTGTGGTTTGTCGACGTCGCAATCCAGAGTCTTAGTCGCTCGAACACCGGATGCGTACGAGGGACTAGACTGATCATTTCGAGGGACTACAGAATTACTTATATGCGATGTGGGACCAAGAAAGGGTCGAATGGCCCGACACGAGGTATGTCAAATTGATCAAGTCAGTGGAGTAAGCTCCGCAATAGACTGACTGCGAAAAGGGAATGAAATAAGCAGTCGACAGACGAAACAGAGCGAAAGTGATCGTGAAAAGTGAAAAGTGCGTACCATGGCGCTGAAGGTATAATAGCTACGACATCCAGAGTGTGATGGGGTCGGCGAGCCTGCGCAACGCGCTCTCTAGATCAAACCGGGCGGGCCGAGAAGGCTCGGGGTTCTTCAGGAAGGTGGGACAACGAGAGGTTGAGCGACGTAAGGCTCTGGAGCTCGCCGGAGAGCGGCCGGACGTATGCCGTGCGGCAGGGAAGTGAAGTCCAGCTATTTTGAGAGTCTCAAGGTTGCTCAGCAAGCTACGCGGCTGTTCTTGGGCGGAAGGTAGTGACAAGGAAATAGCGGGTTGGGTGAGTTCATAGATGAACACGCTGTAATCGCCATTGTCGAAGTCGACAACCAGATTCTTGAGTGTGGGGAGATAGAACTTGTGGAGTAGCTCGATGGCACGCGCTTGTGAAGGAAACCGGAAGCCGAATTCCGTTACTCGAGGAAGTTGAACAGGAGCATTGAGATCTGCGCGAGTTCCAGGGGTCGGCTCGATGAACCACTCTGGGGGCTCTCCAGAGGGTCCCGACAGGCGTAGACTGATTCTCTCGAGGCCAGGAGCACCGCGCAGGATAGCGGCAAATTGAGCCCAAGATGGACGGACGTCTTCTGCATGAAATGCGAGCTCGAGATACGTAAGATTGGACGCGGAAGTAATCCATGGCTGGTCCCAATCGACATGAACTCCCGAAAGGATTAGCCTGGTAAGTGAAGGGGCCAAGCCACCAAAAAGGGTGAGATGCTTCGACATGCTGGGATAGCCAAAGCTATCAAATTCCTCCGTCTTTTCGAGGTGATACAATTCGAGTGTCGTGAGTCGAGGAGCCGCGGGAATGGAAGGATCAGAGACTGCACTGAGGAATACATACATGTGGCGATACTCCGAGACCGAGACTTCCACGGTGCGCCAGCGGTGGATGTGGGGAATAAGCAGAGAAAATAGGAATTCGAGGTCGGCGTCTGAAGGTGGTTCAACGTCACATTTGTGATCGTGCGGTTCACAGGTGACGTGGATATCTATGGGGAGGCCTTTACTCCGCTCCAACCACGTCGATACGGACTCGTACGGTGGACGAGCTTCCAGAGTGACTTCAATGGTCGTCCAGAGAGACGGAGTAGAGAAGGCTACATTGCGCCAGTGACGGCAGACATGGGAAACGACGATCTGGAACGAAAGCCATGGGGGAAGGGAATCAGAGGATCCGGTGGCACCAGAATCTTCCTCATCATCGCTTTCTTCCTCATCTCCATCTGCTTCCTCATCCTCATCTTCATCCTCATCCTCTTCTTCAGAGTCACTATCGTAGGTATCCTCTTCGTCGGCCTCATTTGCGAGGAGGCCATCATCCGCCATGTCGTCTTTGTCCTCACTCTCATTAACCGCAGAACCGGCCTCGAATATGCGCGAAAGTAGTTCAGGAGGAAGGTTGTTGATGAAGCAGACATCGCCTTTCGGAGGAACAAAAGGCTGAGAGGAGTGCATGAGGGTCTTCTTCGGCTCTCTGGGTCTGTCCCGAAGGACTACTTGTCATGTGGAAAGAGTCGTTTCACGAAGGTTGCACGAAGCCGTGAGCAACCCTCGGCTGCACACCACTGGCACGTGCACAACCTCGCAGCCTCCTTGCGAACATTCGCATCGACGACGCTGCGCTCCATTCTTGGCAGCGCAATCAACTCGCAGACGCACCAGCATTACGGGGGTGAGCAAAAACAACATTGGCGTGTGGCGAGTGGAAGGATACCTTTGTTGATGCTGCCAGCGTGAGTATCTCATTTTGCTCTGCTACTACCTCCGAGTCGTAGCCTTAGGATTGACACTAATGGTTTGTAGTTCACACTTGCCACAGTCACGATCTACCAGGTCGTATGCGAACACCTCGAAACGATAGACCACAACGGATGCCAGTGCGGTCGAGTGCTTCCACTGACGACCGGATTGGGAGTGTTCTCTCCGGGTCTGGAGATGTGAGCATCTTTGCACGGACTGGGGAGTCTGGCAGCTACCATAGCTGCCTCGCCCATGTCATTGTATTCAGCGAACTAGCTTTGAGCAATGTCGCACTTCCCGTCACATTCAAGACGCCGAGATGGAAAGAATGATCGATCCATCGCACTCTTCATTCGACCTCGATTTTCCCTGAGGCGACACGATCGTCTAACTTGGTTCACAGCGAGTCGAATGAAACTTGCATGCAACTCTCATCCTTTTCACCTAGTCGAACACGCTCCGGCCGCGTTTATCGTGCGGGCACGCTCGTCTTTGGGACAGTGGACATCAACACAAGACAAGATCTCTCTCGGATGAAACTCTCTGTATCTCGTTCACCCCTGGTTGGACTATGAGGATTACGCTATCAGCCGCCACCCGCTTGTGGTCAATTACAAGCGGGTGGCGGCTGATAGCATGATCGCTGTACAGTTTCAGGAGAACGTCTCTTTGGTTGTACGCGCGATCGATGTTTTGTAACTTGCGTAGCATTTCCGGACGACGATTCACATGTTGCACTGACCATGCCACACCGACCAAACGTTCGAACTTGTCGGTTCAATGCATTTCACAAGTCTACCTGTACATTCCTCATTTTCGCTACTAATATCCATCTATGTATTCCAAAAAGACATCTAGTCTTCTTCCATCCTATCCTCTTGTCCGCTCCCCCCTTGTCCGCTCCCCTCCCTCCTAGCTTGCTCCCCGATCGCCCTCAAAAACGCGCCAACCCCCGTGCCTGCGCTCTCCGGTAGCCCAAGGCTCCTCACGAACCCCCCCAACACACCCGTCCGAAGTGCCCTGTCGAGCTGCGCGACTGCCACGCGGAACTGAAGTGAGGTTATCGTGCGCTGGAGACTTTCGGCGAGTTGGGTTGTTTGGTGAGGTGTCAGCGGTGCGTTGCCGGGGGGTAACAGGTCTGGGGGGAGGTGAGGGAACAGGGAGGACAGGAGTGCGGGATGGGAAGTAAAGAGCGGGAGGAGGTTGGAGGGTGTCAGAACGTCCGTGAGATCACGTGAGCTGGATAAGCCACATACGGCGCGGCGGGTGTCTGTGAGGTAGATGCGCCCGGGGTCGACGTGGATGCCTGGGGCTCGAGAAAGGGCGAGTCCCAGACAGGAATGACATTTGGACCCCCGAGCACTCTGTTGAGATTGTCCACGCACTCGTCGTCCCGAAGCGACGATGCATCCTAAAAAAAGGCCCGTCAGATCGCTCGTCGCCATCTCGCGCGCATCGGCATCACCTGCATCCAGAACTAGGTCCTCGTCAGGTATATAATATACGTCGGGTTGGGTCAGGACCGACTCACAAAGTGCTTCTGGTCCGAACTCTCGAACCGGAGGACATAGGTTCTCACATTTACCATGTCCGTCGTCCTCGCAGACCGTTCAACTCACCTCGCCTTCAAAGCCGGACGGTGCTTCAGACGCGCCGGGACCAACTTTGTCGACGCCGACCCCACCAAAGGCGCGATGGTGCTCTCGAACAGCGACGATGGCCTCCTGCGCTTCATGTGGAAAGCACGCGCGATGGGGGAGCTCGGCGGGGACCTCATCCTCTTCCCCGGCGATGCGACCTTTGAAAAGGTGGCGCGAGCACCGGGAGTTGGTGGACGGTGCAGACAACAAGGACGCGTATGTGCGTCGGAGTTTCAAACGGCTTCTCGTGCAACTTGATTCTACACTTCAATCAAAACGCAAAGACCAATGGATAATATTAAGCCTACAGAATGTGGACGTCATGGATATCCAACTCAGGGTTCTACTGGTGGGATGTGAAAAGAAGGGACACGAATCAAGAATCTATTGTGTTGGTATGGTTAGGCCGTCCCATGGTCCCGTCAGATCGCAGGAAGGCTATCATTCGTTTCATCCCCTGGTTGTCACTGATTCCATCCCATCGCCGTACTCTCCACGCCCGCCATGAAACAAATTCATTCACGACTCGTACACATCAGCGGCGACACACACACACACACGCTGCATACAACTACAACCACACCATTTCCAAGATTCACCGGGAACGGATACACGATGCCTCTTGCGGCTTTTGCACAACACCCCCCGCATCACATCGAGAGCGTAACCCCCATCGTGTAAATCAACTTTGTAAGCATCCTCAACGCGTCCATCTCCTCTTGCCGCTTCTCGCTCACCTGGTCATACTTTCTCGACCGCCCGAAATCGATCAGCCGGAAACTCGTCTCGGGATTGACTTTCCTCGTCAGCGGGAACTCGGTCGGTTTCCCGCGCTGCACCAAAAAGTTGCGCGGCGCAAACGACTCGTGGAGCCATCCCGCGCGTTGGAAACGCAACAATAAACTCGCACACTCTTCCTGGTCCTCGACCGAGAGCGCGTCCGGGTCGATGGGCGTCCCGCAGTGTTCGAGGAGGAGAAGCGGGCTGAGGTAGCCCGTGCTCGCGTCTTGCGCTTGATTCTCTTTTGGCATGTAGTAGCCGTAAAACTGCGGCACGACAGCGCCGACGGGCACAATGGTGTGGAGTTGGGCGATGATGGTGTATCCGTTGTAGTGCTGGAAAAAGTGCTCGGGGAACTTGTGATAGTTGGCTGCCTCCCTGTCGAGATGTTCATCGTGCTCGATGGAGAGCTTGGCAACGACGGTGAACTTGGCCGTGCGCGGGACGGGGGCCTGAAACATGCGCGCTTTGTGGGTACAGGTCTTTTGGTGTTCGTACGAGAACGGTGGGTCGATGCGAATGACGGCGACATACGAGTCTTTCGTGGACTCGTCCTCTTCCTCTTGCGCTGCAAGTTGGAGCTGGACAGTGTTGACGCCTTTCTGTTCCTTGAGCGTATCCCAAATGTTGGCATCGTCCACCATGTCAACGATTTGCGACGGAGATGCGTTGGGCGGAACGACGCAAGTAATCTCCCGTTCAATGATTTCCCCGTCCCTAGCAAGGTTGACCGGGTCGCTGACTTCGGCGAGTTCTGCCCGAGTCGGTCGACGTCCCGTAAACCCATTCGGGCCCCACGACGCCGCTCTCAACATCTTTGTCCATCGCCCCGTGTCTTTCAATCTCTGTACCTCCTTGTCCGCGCTCTCCTCGAAGCACAGCGCGCAAATTTTCTGTTTCACAAACAGATCACGCGGTAGCTCCCATTCGGCCTTGTACACGATCGAGTGGTGTCCCTCGCCGACCTTGGCGACAGGGGAGAGGTACAGGTGGCTCTCCTCGATTGATGTCGGGCGGCGCGGATAAGGCGGGAGCGGGACCTCGATCACGGGCTCGTTGTTCTTGATCTGTTCTTTTGTCCGTCGGTATCTCAGGATGATGAGCGTGCGCGCTTTGAACTCTTCCAGCTCCTTGGCATTCCGCCTCGCTTCTTCAAACTCTTCGAATACGGACGGGGGAAGAGTGTGCGTGTACGTGTGTATGATGTCGGGTCGAGACGTCCACGAGGTGTTTTCGAATCTTCGTTTGTGGGCGGGGAGTAGGCAGAATGGATCGTGGACGTACAGGGTTTGCGGTAAGAGATACAACGGGATGCGCTCCTGGAGGAGAATCACCGTCAGAGGGTGTTCAAAGGGGGTAAAAGGCCACGGTTTGGGGTAGTGGCTAGGATGGAAAGGCGAGGTGACAGGTATCGTCGGTGGAGGCGGAATAGCAATGGGTTTCTCGTTGCGATCATCGTCATATTCTGGGGCCCGTTCATCTTCCTCCTCCTTGCCGGCCTCGTCACCATTCTTCCCGTCGTCATCAAAGGACATGCCGGGGTGGGGCAACACCTGCAACGTCATGTCGATACACCTGATCAACTCCTCCGTATCCGCAGCACCCTCCACCCTTGGCTTTCCCTCCGCCTTGGCCCATTCGATCTCGGGCGCAGCGGCCTCCAACTCCCCCATCTCCTCTACCGCCTCGCGTATCGCGCTCCCAGTCATGATCGTGATCATACCGGTGAAATCCGGCAACCTGTACACGTTGTAAATGTCGTACAGTGTCGCGCCCCACGGGTAGCCGTCGGCCGACAGCGTGCCCCTGGGCTTGTCGCGCGTCATGATGGGCTTGCTGTTTGGATCGCGCGGCCAGACGCGGAACACGGCGCGTTTCCGGTTGGCGTTGCCGCGCGGGAGGATGGTGTGGAACATATCTTCGGAGGGGTCGCGGCCCCAGCCGGGGCAGCTGCGACTCTGCACGACCAGGGGTGGATCGTAGGTGACGTAGCGGCAGCTGGGGGGAATAGATGAGACGGGTTGGCACCCGATGGGAAGAGGGGGGGGCTCACGTACGTGTCATCAGGGTGCGGCACGAAGGTGCCGCCGCCCATGGCGTCGTTGACCGGGTCGACGGCCTTGGCCTTGCCTTTTCCCTTGGGATCTGTTGAGGGCGGTTCGGGTTTGGGACTGTTGCGAAAGTGTGAGACGCGTGTGTGGGGTCTAGACACGGGGACGTACGCGTTATCATGATCGATCGATTCGGGGGGTGGGTGTGCCTCGCCCTCGGTAGACCGCGTCATCGTGCGTGCGGCGACGGCGCGGCCGTCCAAGCCTGCACTCGTTCTACGCCAGCGACGCCATTAGAAAACTGCGACGATGCGGGCGTGGCAACACGTACATGTCCTTTCCACCGTCTTTCACGGGACCAGGGAACGAGGGTTTCTTGTGCCGCGATGGCTCGGGCCCGGGAAGGGGTCGAGGTGAATACGCCTCGTCGATCACCCTCTTTGAGCGGGGTGTGTTCAAGAATCCACGTTTCATCGCGGAGAGGGTCGTTCAGTAGGGACTGGTCCACAGTGGCGATGGCGGCGATAAGCTATGAAGAATGGTTCGAAACAAGCGAGGGACCGCCTCTTGACTCTTGAGTGTGGCGTTACTTGAAATCGTCAAGCGACCGACGATGCGATGGTGAAGGTACACGAACAGGCCAGGTTATAAAGGCGTGAAAGAACAATGCAACACGAAGCAGGAAAGGTTTGTCACTTGCTTCACGTGGGTCCATATATGGAACTGCTCCCCGACTCGCGCGCGATAACGCGGGGCAAGAATGAATATCGTTCCCGAAGTCGGGAGAGGGGCTCATTCCCGCGCCAGCGGGCCGGAAAATTTTACAGGGACCGTCCCAAATCCGGCAAATTCACCATGAATTTTCCGGCGCACCCCACTTTACGCACTTTACGCCTGCCAAATGGGCGCTTTACACCACTTTATACCACCATTTTGCATTTTCCTCCCCATCGCATGGCCGAAAATCCTTCTTTACGCATGTAGAATATCAATAATGTGTGTAACTACGTGCGGGCGGTGTTTTATGAGCGAGCGCTGTCCCCCTGAGACTTCAGGGGGTTTCCGCTTTCGGCCTGCACAGCTTTGTAAATTTTCCGACATAAGTACAAACTACTATCAGTGTCAATCCAAAATGGGTTACTCACGCTGGCAGCATCAACAAAGGCATCCTTCTACTTACCACACGCCAATGTTGTTTTTGCTCGTTCTCGTAATACTGGCGCATTTGCGAGTTTATTGCGCTGCCAAGAATGAAGTGCAGTGTCGTTGATGTGGATGTTCGTGAGGAGGCTGCGAGGTTGTGCACGTGGTGTGCAGCCAACGGCTTCGTGCAACCTTCGTGAAACGACTCTTTCCACATGACAAGTAGTCCTTCGGGACAGACCCAAAGGGC
The DNA here is from genome assembly GCA_038093075.1 of Boletus patriciae. NCBI lineage: Eukaryota > Fungi > Basidiomycota > Agaricomycetes > Boletales > Boletaceae > Boletus > Boletus patriciae. Next base: position 7,676 of record JBBPRK010000299.1, on the reverse strand, counting down.
CGAAGAAGACCCTCATGTACTCCTCCCAGCCTTTTGTTCCTCCGAAAGGCAATGTCTGCAGTCTGCTTCATCAACAACCTTCCTCCTGAACTACTTTCGCGCATATTCGAGGTCGGTTCTGCGGTTAATGAGAGTGAGGACAGAGACGACATGGCAGATGATGACCTCATCGCAAATGGGGCCGATGAAGAGGATACCTATGATAGTGACTCTGTCATTCTCCACTCTTGCCTCCTTGCCTCCTCCTCCCCCTTGAGGAAGAACTTGAAGATGAAGATGGAGATGGAGATGAGGAAGGGACCGATGATGAGGAAGATTCTGGTGCCACCGGATCCTCTGATTCCCTTCCCCCGTGGCTTTCGTTCCAAGTCGTCGTTTCCCATATCTGCCGTCACTGGCGCAATGTGGCCTTCTCTACTCCATCTCTCTGGACGACCAATGAAGCCACTCTGGAAGCACGTCCACCGTACGAGTCCGTATCGACGTGGTTGGACGCAGTAAATGCCTCCCCATAGATATCCACGTCACCTGTGAACCTCACGATCGCAAATGTGACGTTGAACCACCCCCAGACGCCGACCTCGAATGCCTATTTTCTCTGCTTATTCCCCACATCCACCGCTGGCGCACCGCGGAAGTCTCGGCCTCGGAGTATGTATTCTTCAACGCCCTTCCATTCCTGCGGCTCCTCAACTCACGACACTCGAATTGTATCACCTCGAAAAGACAGAAGAATTTGATAGCTTTGGTTATCCCAGCATGTCGAAGCATGTCACCCTTTTTGGTGGCTTGGCTCCTTCACTTACCAGGCTAATCCTTTCGGGAGTTCATGTCGATTGGAATCAGCCATGGATTACTTCCGCGTCCAATCTTACATATCTCGATCTCGCGTTTCATGCAGAAGACGTCCGTCCTTCTTGGGCTCAATTTGCCGCTATCCTGCGCGGTGCTCCTGGCCTCGAGAAAATCAGTCTACGCCTGTCGGGACCCTCTGGAGAGCCCCCAGAGTGGTTCATCGAGCCGACCCCTGGAAGTCACGCAGATCTCAATGCTCCTGTCCAACTTCCTCGAGTAACGAAATTCAGCTTCCGGTTCCCTTCACAAGCGCGTGCCATCGAGCTACTCCACAAGTTCTATCTCCCCACACTCAAAAATCTGGTCGTCGACTTTGACAATGGCGACTACAGCGTGTTCATCTGTGAACTCACCCAACCCGCTGTTTCCTTGTCTCTACCCCCCCGCCCAAGAACAGCCGCGTAGCTTGCTGAGCAACCTTGAGACTCTCAAAATAGCTGGATTTCACTTCCCTGCCGCACGGCATACGTCCGGCCGCTCTCCGGCGAGCTCCAGAGCCTTACGTCGCTCAACCATTCGTTGTCCCACTTTCCTGAAGAACCCCGAGCCTTCTCGGCCCGCCCGGTTTGATCTAGAGAGCGCGTTGCGCAGGCTCGCGGACCCCATCACACTCTGGATGTCGTAGCCATGATACCTTCAGCGCCATGGTACGCACTTTTCACTTTTCACTGTCACTTTCGCTCTGTTTTGTCTGTCGACTACTTGTTCACACTTGCCACAGTCACGGTCTACCAGGTCGTATGCGAACACCTCAAAACGATAGACCGCACATCAGATGCGGTCGAGTGCTTCCACCAAAATGACGACTGAATTGGGAGTGTTCTCTGATCTGGAGATGTGAACCTCCTTACATGGACTGGGGAGTCTGGCAGCTACAATAGCTGCCTCGCCCATATCATTGTATTCAGCGAACTAGCTTTGAGCAACGTCGCACCTCCCGCCACATTCAAGACACCGAGATGAAAAGAAAGATCGATCCATCGCACCCCCCCCATTCAACCTCGATTTTTGCCCCGAGGCAATACGATCGTCTCAGCGAGCTTCCTGCACCTTGGTTCACAGCGAGTCGAATGAAACTTGCATGTAACTCCCATCTTTTTCACCTAGTCGAACATGCTCTGGACGCGCTCACCGTGCGGACACCCTCGTCTTTGGGACGGTGGACATCAAAACAAGACAGGATCTCTCTCGGATGAAAATCTCTGTATCTCGTTCACCCCTGGTTGGACCATGAGGATTAGGACTACCCACTTGTAATCGATTACAAGTGGGTGGCGGCTGATAGCATGATCACTGTACAGTTTCAGGAGAACGTCTCGTTGGCTGTACGCGCGATCGATGTTTTGTAACTTGCGTAGCATTTCCGGACGACGATTCACATGACCATGCCAACCCGACCAAATGTTCGAACCTGTCGGTCCATTAATGCTCGATGCGAATAAGACAACACGCCACATCCGTGGCAACCCCCGCTACGGCGATGCTCGGCCTACACTATGTCATACAACAATAGCAAGTAGTTTACTGCTACTCAAGTACAACTCAAGAACGAGCCACAGCACATGGAATTACTTAAAAATAAATAGTACATAGTTCTACCCGAACCAACTGTAGCCTAATCTATCAAAATTTGTTCATCTGAGCATAGATGCCAGTGCCAGAAAGGCAGTGCCAATAAGCCAGCGATGGCTCGGCACGGCTTCACGCCTTGCCTCGCCATTGCTTGGGAGGCTAAGGGAACAACACGATCGCCACGGAACGATCGTCAATGACAACACGAAATAGAGGGGAGCACTCACAACCAACAACGAGGTCGCAATGAAAGTCCGCGACATCCACAGGAGTGTCTGCCGTTGAGCACCCACGGAATTCCGCCCAGATGACCGCCCTATTCGACACAGGAATGTAAGGAACGGGGCGATAGTGGACGGAAACGAGGCAGCGGTCGACGCTATCGTCGAGCTGCCCGTTTAGTAACGGCACGACCGTTGAGAAGCGTGACGGTGGAGGGAAAGGTGCAAATGGCCACAAGCAACTTATCCTCCAACACGAAACAATAGGACAAAGTCGATCGATCACTCCCATTTTAAGGATTCCTGTACATATAAATAAACATGAGTGTAAGATGGACATCGGGCTGCGAAAGCGAACTCTTAACTTCACCCCAAAACCCTCTACTACCGTATCGGGAACAAGTCCTCGGATACGACGTGCGTCCGGCTCTCCATACTCGTCAGAGGTTCTTGTGGGTTGGAAAACCACGTACCACAAGTTTCGTATCTTGATTGGTCCAGCTGGGTCTAATGCATTTCACTGCAGTGCCCTCTCCCCCTCTACCTGTACATTCCTCATTTTCGCTACTAACATCTATGTATGTATTCCCACTGTAGCAAATTATTCCACAGGTACAACGAAAAAAGACATCTAGTCTTCTTCCATCCTATCCTCTTGTCCGCTCCCCCCTTGTCCCTCCCTCCTAGCTTGCTCCCCGATCGCCCTCAAAAACGCGCCAACCCCCGTGCCTGCGCTCTCCGGTAGCCCAAGGCTCCTCACGAACCCCCCCAACACGCCCGTCCGAAGTGCCCTGTCGAGCTGCGCGACTGCCACGCGGAACTGGGGTGAGTTTATCGTGCGCTGGAGACTTTCGGTGAGTTGGGCTGTTTGGTGAGGTGTCAGCGGTGTGTTGCCGGGAGGTAACAGGTCTGGGGGGAGGTGAGGGAACAGGGAGGACAGGAGTGCGGGATGGGAAGTGAAGAGCGGGAGGAGATTGGAGGGTGTCAGAACGTCTGTGAGGGAGATTTCGTCGTCTGGTATCAGGACGTGGTGAGCAGGGGAGAACGGAGCAGAGAGATGGGGATACGAACCTGGATCGGGGCCAGCGTTGGCGCCCGCGGAGGCGACGAGCGCTCGAAGACGCGCAAGCTGTTCGGGTGTCGTCCCCGGAGGGAGTGATGCGGGCGTGTTGGCAGACCTAAGTTACAGAGTGAGATCACGTGAGCTGGATAAGGACAACGCGCCACATACGGCGCTGCGGGTGTCTGCGAGGTAGATGCGCCCGGGGTCGACGTCGACGTAGATGCCTGTGGCTCAAGAAAGGCCGAGTCCCAGACAGGAATGACATTTGGATCCCCGAGCACTCTGTTGAGATTGTCCACGAATTCGTCGTCCCGGAGAGACGATGCATCCTAAAAAAGGCCCGTCAGATTGCTCGTCGCCATCTCGCGCACATTGGCATCACCTGCATCCAGAACTAGGTCCTCGTCAGGTATATGTAATATACGTCGGGCTGGGTCAGGACCGACTCACAAAGTGCTTCTGGTCCGAGCTCTCGAACCGGAGGACATAGGTTCTCCCACCCGGTGCTTGGGTCACCTTTTCAAAGGTCGCATCGCCGGGGAAGAGGATGAGGTCCTCGCCGAGCTCCCCCGTCGCGCGTTCTTTCCACATGAAGCGCAGGAGACCATCGTCGCTGTTGGAGAGCACGATAGCGCCTTTGGTGGGGTCGGCGTCGACAAAGTTGGTCCCGGCGCGTCTGAAGCACCGGCCAGCTTTGAAGGCGAGGTGAGTTGAACGGTCTGCGAGGACGACGGACATGGTAAATGTGAGTTGGTGGACGGTGCAGACCAACGAGGACGCGTATGTGCGTCGGAGTTTCAAACGGCAACTTGCCAATCAAAACGCAAAGATCAGTGGATAACATTGAACCTACAGGATGTGGACGTCATGGATATGCAACTCAGAAGTTACAAATGATCAAAACCACATGGGTTCTACTGGTGGAAGACGAAAACAAGGGACAGGAATCAAGGGGTCTATTGTGTTCGTATGGTTAGGCCGTCACATGGTCCCGTCAGATCGCATGAAGGCTATCGTTCGTTTCATCCCCTGGGCGTCACTGATTCCATCTCATCGCCATATTCTCCACGCCATCATGAAACAAATTCATTCACGGCTCGTACACATCAGCGGCGACATCCACACACATACGCTGCATACAACTACAACCACACCATTTCCAAGACTCACCAAGAACGAACACACGACGCCCCTTGCGGCTTTTTCAAAACACACCCCGCATCACATCGACAGCGTGAGCCCCATCGAGCTACCCAATTTCGTAAGCATCCTCAACGCCTCCACCTCCTCTTGCTGCTTCTCGTTCGCCGTGTCATACCTCCTCGACCGCCCGAAATCGATCAGCCGGAAACTCGCCTCGGGCTTGACCTCCCTCGTCAGCGGAAACTCGGTCGGTTTCCCGCGCTGCACCAAAAAGTTGCGCGGCGCAAACGACTCGTGGAGCCACCCCGCGCGCTGGAAACGCAACAACAGACTCGCACACTCTTCCTGGTCCTCGACCGAGAGCGCGTCCGGGTCGATGGGCGTCCCGCAGTGTTCGAGGAGGAGAAGCGGGCTGAGGTAGCCTGCCAGTGTGCTTGCGTCTTGCGCTTGATCCTTTTGGGGCATGTAGTAGCCGTAAAACTGCGGCACGACGGCGTGGACGGGCACGATGGTGTGGAGTTGGGCGATGATGGTGTATCCATTGTAGTGCTGGAAAAAGTGTTCGGGGAACTCCTGGTAGTTGGTCGCCTCCCTGGCGAGATGCTCGTCGTGCTCGAGGGAGAGCTTGGCGACGACAGTGAACTTGGCCGTGCGCGGGACGGGGGCCTGAAACACGTGCGCTTTGTGGGTACAGGTCTTTTGGTGTTCGTACGAGAATGGGGGGTCGATGCGAATAACGGCGACATACGAGTCTTTCGTGGACTCGTTTTCTTCCTCTTCCTCTTGCGCTACAAATTGGAGCTGGATAGCGTTGACGTCCTTTTGTTCCTTGAGCGTGTCCCAAATGTTGGCATCGTCCACCATCTCGACGATTTGCGACGGAGGCGCGTTGGGCGGAACGTCGCAAGTAATCTCCCGTTCGATGATCTCCCCGTCCCTTGCGAGGTTGACCGGGTCGCTGACTTCGGCCAGTTCTGCCCGGGTCGGTCGACGTCCCGTAAACCCACTCGGCCCCCACGACGCCGCTCTCAACATCTTTGACCATCTCCCCGTGTCTTTCAACCTCTGCACCTCCTTGTCCGTGCTCTCCTTGAAGCACTGCGAGCAGATTTTCTGTTTCACAAACAGATCGCGCGGTAGCTCCCATTCGGCCTTGTACACGATCGAGTGATGGCCGTCGCCGACCTTGGCGACGGGGGAGAGGTACAGGTGGCTCTCCTCGATCGATGTCGGACGGCGTGGATAGGGCGGGAGCGGGACTTCGATCACGGGCTCGTTGTTCTTGATCTGTTCTTTTGTCCGTTGGTACCTCAGGATGATGAGCGTGCGCGCTTTGAACTCTTCCAACTCGTTGGCTTTCCGCCTCGCTTCTTCGAGTTCCTCACGTACGGACGGAGAAAGAGTGTGCGTGTACGTGCGTACGATGTCGGGACGGGACGTCCACGAGGTGTTTTCGAACCTTCGTTTGCGGGCGGGGAGGAGGGAGAACGGGTCGTGGACGTACAGGGTTTGCGGTAAGAGATACAACGGGATGCGCTCCTGGAGGAGAATCCCCGGCAGCCTGAGAGGGTGTTCAAAGGGGGTAAAAGGCCACGGTTTGGGGTAGTGGCTAGGATGGAAAGGCGAGGTGACGGGTATCGTCGGTGGAGGTGGAATAGCAATGGGTTCCGTGTCGTCGTACTCGATCTCGCTCCCATCATCGTCATATTCTGAAGCCTGTTCATCATCTTCCTCATCGCCGTCCTCGTCGCCATTCTCCCCGTCGCCATTGTCGTCTTCCGGTTCAGCGACGTCTTCCCCGTCGTGTTCCTTCTCTCTCTCTCCCGTTGGGTCATCAAAGGACATGCCGAGGTGGGGGAACATCTGCAACCTCGTGTCAATACACCTGATCAACTCCTCCGTGTCCGCAGCGCCCTCCACCCTCGGCTTCCCCTCCGACTTGGCCCACTCGATCTCGGGCGCAGCGGCCTCCACCTCCCCCATCTCCAGCACCGCCTCGCATATCGCGCTCCCAGTCATGGTCGTGATCGCATTGGGGACCTGCGGCAGCCTATTGACGCTGAAGATGTCGTACAGCGTCGCGCCCCACGGGTAGCCGTCGGGCGAGAAGGTGCCCCTGGGTTTGTCGCTCGGCATGAGGGGCTTGCCGTTGGGGTCGCGCGGCCAGACGCGGAAGACGGCGCGTTTGCGGTGGGCGCCGCCGAGCGAGGGGGGGACGGTGTGGAACACGTCTTCGGAGGGGTCGCGGCCCCAGCCGGGGCGCTTGCGGCTTTGCATGACCCGGGGTGGATCGTAGCTGAGGCAGCTGCAGCGAGGGGAAATAGAAATGGATGAGACGGGTTGGCACGCGATGGGAAGGGTATCACGTACTACGTGCCATCAGGGCGCGACACGGGGGTGCCGGTGTCCATGGCGTCGTCGACCGGGTCGACGGCCTTGGCTTTGCCTTTTCCCTTGGGATCTTTCGGGGGTGGTTCGGTTTTGGGACTATTACGAATGTGTGAGACGCGTGTGGGAGGTCTAGGCACGGGGACTTACGCGTTATCATGATCGATCGATTCGGGGTGTGCCTCGCCCTCGGTAGACCGCGTCGTCGCGCGCACGGCGACGACGCGGCCGTCTACGCTACTAGTAGTTCTACGCCACCGACGCCGTTAAGAGCTCTGACAATCAACGCGATCGCGTGGCAACACGTACATGTCCTTTCCACCGTCTTGCACGGCACCAGGGAGCGAGGGCTTCTTGTGATGCGATGGCTCGGGCCCGGGAGGGGGCCGGGGTGAATACGCCTCGTCGATCACCCTTTTTGAGCGGGGCGTGTT
>JBBPRK010000298.1:0-27119 GCA_038093075.1 Boletus patriciae | reverse complement strand
TACGACTCTTTGCGGTACTGGGACGATACCGAGCGCTACTGGAATGGGCGGGAGTAACTCCACTCCAGAATGGCAGGGTGGCCTGGTCTGGTCAGTTCAACAACCAGGCCTCCATGACCGATATCATGGCGTACGTTGCCGCCAATGGCGTCACAGTACAGGACACCGACGACGCCATCTGGTGGGCTCGCTCCGCCGCTCGAGAAATGGTCACCCGCATCGAGGAAGCCGGAGGGTTTGACAACCCCTCGACCAGCGTTCACTACGCACCAATAAGGCAGGACCTACAAGTCCCCATCCCCAAAGACGCGTTCGAGCGTACTAGGGAATGGTATGAAAACGAGGCGCGGTCGCGGGGTGTTCCCCAGTCGGAGGTCTCCTCCCTTGTCATGACCTCCACGGTCCAGATAGAAGATCAAGTCTTCGAACGGTTTGGGGAGGCCGTGGTCATGTTCGATCTCGTCCCCTTCCCTACCACTGAGGACGCCGAGGACAACTCTGGGCACGGTGAGGAGGGCGAACTCGTTGGCGAGCCGGCGCCGATGTGAGCGGGCCAAGGAACGGAGGCACACCCTCCAAATGTTTTATATGGTAGTACCTGTCGTGTGGGGCACCAACCCCGTTATCATTTCTTTTTTTCATTCCTGTACGGACTAATGTACCTAAGAGTACTTTTGTTAAATACGATCTGTTTCCGTATCTAAACGGGGAGGGTGTTAGGGGCCTAATGCCCCAAAGTAGAATAAGCGTGTATCGGCGCATGTGAAAACTATATTACATGTGCCCGTAACATAGTACAAAAGGAGGGCGGTCCTAACGACCACCCTCATCTTACTCTATCCTGTACTTTACGTATCATTGGCAAATCCGATAACAGTTCACTTCGCCTGAGTGATCTTAAGTACTCAACTGGGTAAATAAACCCTTTACAAACATCCCACCTTAGGCACCACTTCCTTGGATCCTTTAGACCCTTTCAGGTGGGGTTCCTTGTCGAGCCGAAATGAGCCTAAATGGCCCTCAATCCGCACCGGCTATTTCTGGCCAATTTCCCCATTCATCCAGCGTGATTCCCGGGCATCACAAGATGCTTTTAGCACATATTTTCTGCACTCTGGACCATCTCCAGACCATCTCCTGACCATCTCGAGATGGTCAGGGCCATTTTGGAAAGTGAATTTATTGTTATAGTACCTACTACTATGCATCAGCAAACTAACCCCCCACTGGCCAGTGTTGGCCAGTGTTGGCCAGCAGTCACACCTGGCCAGCCACTCCAACAAGGTACCCAACTGGTCAGCCTCCTCTGGAGTGCCCCAGGATGTCCCAGTATCTATCTAGTCTGGGAAAGGCTAATTAAGGTTGATTAGAGGATCTATTGCATGCCTTACTGTAAAGTTGGACAGTATCACACAGCCTGTTGCAGCTCAGAAAAGCATAACATTCTAAGTTGGAAAGAGGGTACATGATATTCGAAGCGAGATAAGAGATGATTATAACAATGCTGCCAGCAGATCTAATCGAGATCTACATCAAAACCGGTGGTTGTGGTTGCCGTGCCGCCGTTCCTTAAAAACAATTTCATTAGCCCTTGTTCACGTACAAACGTATGCCTACCTTCCGATCTTGGCCCAATGAACATGAAGCGCCTTTGTCTTGGCCCGGTGGATGGGGGTCGTGTCGCATTTCACCATAAGGCCCAAAATATCAACATAGACGTTGGTGTAAACGTCTCGCTTGAACGTAACTTCCTTGCCCTTGGCAACAACTTTGTCAAGAGCAAGTTTGATCTGAAGTGGATGTCAGTGAACAGAAATGTAAGAGTATGTTTGAATACTACAGCAGTGGCAGTGAGTGCAACAGTGGCGTGCGGAACTTCATTCGCAAAAATCTCGGGGAACAAGTTACCAACAGCATTGGGACTGGTGTAGAAAAATTCGACGACAAGGCCAGCGAGCGTGGGATGTGCAAGATTGTTTGTATGGTTCTGGAAAGAATATTAGCTCATTAACTTCTAGAAGCATGACTTACCTCTTCGTCCCGGCCATCTTTCAAAAATGTACCACCTACCAGGAGTGCCTTTGCGATGTCAGTGTTGATGGGACGACGGTTCTGAGGATCCCATTGATAACGTTCACGAATGAAGTGTCGCGCCTTTTTTTTGAGCATCATTGCCCAGGTGACAGACTAGAATGCATTCCAGTTGCCCGTACTGGATGATGAGAAGCAGGTCACCTGCACTGTGGCCTTCAGGAGCATCGTATTTGAATCTTGTACTAAGAAGGTGATCATTCATTAGTTCCACAGATCAGGGTGTTTTCCAACTTACCCATACAAATGTGTTGTCATGGCAAGAGTCACGAAACCTGGGAAAAGACTGGAATGCCTTGATGTGATCCCCTCCGTCACAAATGCGAAGTTTTGACCATGTTGGCATTGTCTGTGGTGTGTTGGCAAGGACTTGATCAAAATGGCCACCTCAGATATGTGGTGATCTGTCAGCATAGTTTGGCATCCGGCCAAAAGTTGGCACAAAAGGAACCTAGCAGTGCCTGCATAGGATCTATGGAGCAAGGTAGTTACATCCTTGGTTGAAATCAGGCCCATTAAACAGCAACCTACATTCTGGATAAACATATCCACCTTGTGTGAGGTTGTCCTGATCACCAACACGCCGCCACCTATGGCCTATATCACCAAGCTTGTCCTCAAGGTTATACTTGGCTTGAAGCTGAGCAAGGTAAGCCATGTGCAGAATTTGACGGTTTAAGCTACTTCAGGGGGACTGCCTCAACCACAGTGCTTCTTGTAGAGCACCACAATATCATTCCATCGAAAAAGTCCAGCTGGTCCAGACTGGACTGCAAAACTGAATGCCTGCAGTGACATGCAACAGACCATGGATCGGGAGTGTACAAGCTGACAGCCATTCTTCTCTGTGCTGGTAGTAAAACCTGAGGATCAATTGTTTGTCATCTCAGGTTCATACTCTCACCAAATATATCATACTCACCATTCATATAACGTAACCCAGCAAATGAGCCCATCTTCAATCTCATCCACTTCCCTTGTTGTGAGTGTGAACTTGACCATCTGGCACATCAAACCGACCAAGAGCAACGTGTGGTCATAGTACTTCTTGTTTTGGAACCAGTCTTTCAGCACAATAGGTGTGACATACATAAACCAGAAGCTCCATGCCTCCACAGTGAACAGCGAGTGATCATTGGTGATATTGCCTAGACAGTGGATGAAGGTGGCTGGGATAAATGGCACTGCAGACACAGTTTCCTTCCCGATCTTCTCCCAAATGTGGGGTGCAATCCCATAACTCTCTGACCCTACATCAAGCCCTTTGAAGTGTCCAGTCCAGAAGTTGCCAAGAGTGGGGACTACATTCTCTAAAAAGACATGCATTCACTCCCAGGGAATGGACCTTGTATAGTTGATACTGCCAACATGTCGCAAGGTTGTGGGTCCACAGATACCAGTCTCCTTCATGATCTCACCAAGCTTCTTCTTCGTCAGAGTAGGATCAGCTAGCCTCACCACAGTCTCGTGAAATTCCGCGTGGGTTTGCAGTTTGAGGTGATGTGGATCAATGGAAGGGCAGGTTTGATGTACAAGATGAGGTGTTTTCAGTGGTGTATAGTATACAGTCCCCTTCACAGATATATTACACACCCCCTGAATATTGCATGAGCAGCATAGATGAACTCCATTGTGTCCTTTGATGTTGAGCAGTTTCTCTACTGCAAGGATATCACTGTTCTTGAACAGAACATACACGTGAAGGTCAAATAGGTTTCCTACACTTGCATCAAACATTTTGACACTGGCAGCAAGCATTGCAAGCTCGTTGTCCAGTGGCGCAAGAAACGACTCCAGGTTCTTTGGCTGGTGTGGGCCAGGGATTATGCCAACACATATGAGGTGTTCCATCTGAGTGCACATCTGTGGGGGGACATTGAAGTTCTGAAGAAGGATGGGTGTTGCACATGGACCACCACAGCAACGTTCAAAGTGCAAATAACTGTTGACAGAGAGGCTCAGGGCAATGTCGTACTTGTGATTGAAGTAACAATGGGGCTGGGCAACACTGTCGATTGTGACAGGGCTACTGAGCAAACTGCAGTACCATTCACCGTCAAAGATGTCCGCAATAGTGCCCAGGTGTGGTTTGAAGTGATGCTGATATATGTAGAAGTAACTGCACTTTAGCTTCATTTTGGAAATAAGCTTGAAGGTGTTGAATGATGGGGAGGTAAGAGAACATGTGGTGTGCCTGGCTGGAGGGCGTGTGGCGGTGTTCCCCACAGAATAGACACTGGTCTAGGTCGGCATATTCCCAGGTAAACGCGATGCATGACTTGATGCAACAATCAATGTGCTGCAGCTCAATCCCTGATAGGAGAGCAAGACAGCAGACAATCACCCATTCAGAGTCAAGAGAGATCTTGTGGCGAAATGCATGCTGAATCTGATTGTATACATTGCATGGCATATTTGAAACTATTTTGAGCTTGAAAGCACAAATGTTGTCCCAGTCCTCATTGCTCAGCAATGTGTTCCCTAATGCCAATTAGTGAGACCCCTCGTCAGACACACCAAAGTGCACCTACTGAGGGTGTGCATCTCCCACTCCTGGCTTGGGCCCAGGAGAGCCTTGAGTTCGGCCTCTATCTTTGCAGCAGAGAGGTACAGAAGGTTTGGGATCTGCTGTGCCTTTCTCATGCTCATTGAACTTGAACCTGACAGGGTCTTCTATGTCGCTGATCGGTTCATCGTCTTCTCTGCCATTGTCGTCTTCTCTGCCGCTGTCATCTCCATCAGCCCCCCCAGCACCACATTCACCATTGGTGTTCATGGTCTCCAAGCCATGCATTCTGCATGGCACATCACACTCTGGCTCAGAGTCGATATCCCCCAGATTGGGGCCAGATTCTAACTTGCGGATGCGAGCAGCTCTATAGCATTGGCATTTGCATAGTGACAGTCTTGAGCACACTTGGATAACATCTTGTAGCAAGATGAGCTGCAGTGGCATATTTTATAATCATCGTTGTCCTGGGCAAGCCATCGACTTTTCCATGACATGTATTCTCTAGGATGTGATCAAAACTCAATGGTAATTATGGTTTCAATAAGGCGAGAAGAAGCTCACCTCTGTACTTCTCTTTTGACAATGTTGCAGAGCAGCAGGACAATGATGGCATAAAGAAAATGGACAGTGTTCAGCCCATCAGTGGTGTAGGTCATGTGCAAGTTACAGTCCATCATGTGCTCCAATCAACCATGTTTGTCTGAGTCAAATGCTTGCCATCGCCATCATATCTGTAATCTCTATTTACAAACTATGTCTAATCATGAACCACACTGGGCCAATCCTCACCCACACCATGTCCATTGTCGATCAATCAAATTCAGTGCAGGTCTTTGGGAATATTGTGTACCTGGATATTGCAGGCATCATCCCCAACATTTGAGACATCTACTATTGCATTGACTTGGAGATTGAGACACCAGGAAGCAAGGTTTATATTATTATATTCACTACTAGCTCCATCAATTCACCATATAAAATCATACAGACCATTGTTTTCTGCATCTGCGATGATGTCAACTACCTGCCATTGCATCAATAGCTGCAGCAAGTACCTGCAGAGCATGAGGAATTTACGAAGGCCACCGGGCTTCCATTCCCCATTCCCCTCTGGAATGCTCCCATGTCTGCCTCCTTGCCCGCATTGAATCTTTTCCAGGCTACTTCCACGCCCCCTTCCTTTCCCTTGTCCAATTCTACTCAGGCTAGTGTCACCGCTTCCTCACCCCCATTGAATCCTCTCCAGCCTGCTAACGCATTCATACCCACATCCTTGTCTTTGCTGTCTTCTGTGACTCCCACACCCAGTTTTCATGGCTCAGAATGGACTGACTTCAATGTTGGACTCTGTGTACCATGTTCCGATCGTAATGATTGTGTTTCTGATTCTGAGCCTGAAGAACCCCATCCCTCAAGTGTAGTTCAAACAAGAAGAGTTCAAATCATATGCACACCATACAAACTCTGCCTTGTTCCTTCCTGATCCAACAAGGCTCAGATGGACATCTTCCCCTCCACACCTGATTTCTCACCCCCATCAGAGATTGTCAACTGGAGGCTGGAGGTAGATCACAAGCCCATCAATACAAGGCCCATCAAGCACACATGGACTGAAGACTCAGACTCAGAGTGGCTACCAAATTCACAGACAAGCCCAGACGCTTCCCTAGAACTGTCTGTGTAAGCCAATGCGTAAGTCATTTATGTTCGTCATTGAGCCTCCCTACCTAGACAGTATCTGCAGGAAGCTGCTCAGCTACTCACAATCGAACACCTTGACATCAAAAAGACGATCACCAGTCAGGAGAAGTACAATGTATCATTGGTGCTCGTCAAGGTAAAATTTTCTGCCTATTCAAATGACAAGGACCCTCGTTTACAACGGGATGTTACAGGCACAAAATACATTCCCTTATCTCAAGCACTTCGTCAACAATTGGCTGTTCTATGATCTGGTCGCACAGTACTTGTACAACCGAACCCAGCATGCTCACACAAAGGAGGAAGAACTCAGCGAGCTCCAGAGGGTTATTAATGAAGAAGGGGCCATGGACGATGAAGGGGATGGTGAGGGCAATGGCGAGAACAATGGTGAGAATGAGGAGAATGAATTTGATCAGGAGGCACAACCAACAAAGGAAGAGGAAGGCGGTCAGGGTGAACAAGAGTATAGTATGAGCACAACAGAGAATATGAAGTTGGGTGATCAGGAGGAAGAACACGAAGCACAGGGTGACAAGAACGAGCCTCAGATTGATGTCAATATGCTCCTTGAAGCTGATGAGCCGAGCACTAACACCTCCACATCATTGGAGCACTCATGTTACGATCACTTCTTTTCCCTTCACCATATGCTTCTTTTCCTTCACCCTAACTTTGCTACCTCATTTCCCTTGTCATCTCCTTTTGTCTTGGCTTCTCCCTGTTCTTTCAGAACGCCTTTCACCTAAACGCAGCTTCTCTATTTACACGCTGTGCATGGCTATGCATTACTTTACCTTTTCTTGTCAGGGATTATTCCTTGTTCCCATGGACACTATTTCCGTTCCTGTGCTCACACAGCTCCTTCCCATTCCTGAACTGGCACAGCCTGGTCCATGCACAGTATGTCTCCTCTATATAAACCAGCACACTCCCTGTACCTCAACCCCAACTTTGACCTACTTGATCTTACCTCAAACATACCAAGGTCTTAGCTCCTTGTCCTTGGATCTCTCTTAGTCTTTGTCCTACTATTGAGTGGATGCTCCTCTGAAACCTCTGAATCTCCAGCGTCCGCCTTGACACTCAAACCCCTAAAGGACAATCCTTAGGGCAAACTTAGTTCAATCGAGTCTACGCTCGTTCCTACCCAGACCAAGCATAACAGCTCACATGGGCAAGCCCCTCAGACTTCTCCCCAGGGAAAGGGTAAGAAGACAAAGGTAACACTGAAACATGCACATCAGGCAGACAAGGTCGATGCAGGCAGTGCCAGTGGACCCCCTCACAAGAAACAATGAGGTAGTGCACCCAAAGACCCCCACCAGAGAACTGATGTTGATTTAAATGCCACGGTGCCTGCTAACTGCAACCATGAGGAAGAACACGAAGCACAGGGTGATGAGAATGAGCCTCAGATTGACGTCAACACACTCCTTGAGGATGAGGATGAGCAGGGTACCATAGAGGTCTGCCCCCACCATCAATGCAACGATTCCATCCCATCGAACCTGCCCGAATATCTTGCCACGATGATCAGGCAGGCAAAAGAATTGATCCTCAAGGACAGCACTTGAGATATGAGGGCGTTCATTACACTCTCATCAGATATTTGCCAGGCCATCAAACGCTTCAATCAGTATGATGAGAAGATCAAAGAGGCACAGCGATGGGGCTGGCCTGTCAGTCCTGCATGGAATGACCTTTTTGCACGGATAGTGGCTATGAAGAAGCAGATCCTTGAGCTTATCCATGATCCATTGGCACATGCTTGTGATGTAGTGCACCAGCGCTTCCTGGATGACCTGAAAGAGGTTGGTCTGGGTCGAGATTATCAGAAGTTGGGCTGCATGTGAAGTGTGCCGGTGCTCGTGTACTGCAATTTGTGGCCCAGATAGCGAGTGTTTCTATCTTTTATCTTGGGACTAATGACTAACTCCCGAGCATTGTTTTAACCACAGCTACAGCACAAATGGCACCATCATCATCAAGGCCACCCTGCTCCATATTGTTGGTGTGAACGATCCCCCTGGGAGTTCCCTTGCACTGTTGAGCCTCCCGCACTTCACTCGCTACTTCCTTGTCCCCTTTGTAGCATCTCATCTGATTAAGGACCTTAAATGCGATGCCTGACTTGCCTACCAGATGATGGTTGCCAGATGCTCAGTCAGAGAAGTTCTTCACAGTTATAAGGAGGGACAGCCAGATGGTGAGTTTGATGAAGTCCTTCAAAACATCAATGTCAAAGGCAGGGCACTCTGGGCTTTGACTCCGACACCTGCCACCATCGTGGAGACACCTGCTTCTTTGAGTGCACTTCCTCACCTGGCTCAAGGCCCATCTCCTTCAACTTTGACACCTGCCACGGTTTGATGTCCAAGTCAGTGACGGAGCAGCCAGCTCCAAGTTTCCAGGGCCACACCACCACATGAGAGCCAGCCAGAGAACAAATTGGCGCACCAACAATCTTGATCAACAGCACAACAGATTAACAGCACAACACCATGTGGACATCCAACTACCCTCACATTCACTGGATCGTTCCCCCTTACATTACACCCGATTGCTAGTATGTTGTGGGTGTATTGCATACAGTATCAATGAAACCATCACTGGTTGATGATATTCATGGATCCAGGCATGTCCAAATCTCACTGATATCTGGTGTATCCATTAGTGAATTGATCATTGACCATCAGCAATTGCGATGTGTGAAAATGATCCAATTTCCCAGTGAAATTGAGTGCACCCACACAATGAATTTCAGCCACATTTTGTGCAAATCATTGAGTTCACAAGTCACTACAATTCATTGTGTACACGTTGATATCTAATGTAAGTCTACATGGAATAAAGTGAGTTTTCACATGATGTTCAGTGTGGGCGCTCCCCATAGTGTACAGTGGCAAGTAGACTGTGTCCAAAGATTATAAACAAAACCAGGCCCATGCATACAACCACAGCCAGTCTGTTGTCAAATATTCAACTTGCCAGTCTGGGACAGTATGTGGATTTCAGTGGGGGTTATCATGTACACTCTCCCACGGCATTATCTACATTGTGGTGGTTATATTTTTTGAGTAGCAAAACCTACAATATCCTTCTGAATACCAAGGTGTTTCGATGCCAGTTGTTACAATCACTTCTTTTCCCTTCATCGTACTCTTTCTTCACTTACCTTTTCTTTTCTTCTTTGTTGCTTCCTCACTATCTCCTCAGACTTCTATCTCCACCAATTGGTTCTCTTGCGCCGATTACATAGTTCCACTTACTCATCGTTTCTCTCATGTTCTTTCTTATTCTACGATGATGCGTCCCTAGGATTAGGGCAGGCACCACTTGGTCCATGCACATTACTCTCTTCTTATATAAACTGTCATACTTCTTGTACTCTCTCTCTAACTTTGACCTACTCAATCATCTCTCGAATATACCAGGGTCTTAGTTTCTTGATCTCAGATCTCTCTTAGTCTTTGTCGTACTATTGAGTTGATGCTCCTTGGAAACCTTAGAACCTACAGTGTCCGTCTTGACACCAGAACCCCTTAAAGGATGAGCCTTAAGGCGAACTTAGTTCAATCGAGTTTACGCTCATCCTTACCTAGGCCAAGTGTAACACCGGTCCACAGGAAAGTTTTATGGATGTGTTGCATGGTGTTGGGGTGATGGGTCAAGTAGGATGGGGCTTAGGATGTAATTGTCGCCCCTGTTATGCTTGATCTGGGTAGGAACGAGCATAGACTCAATTGAACTAGGTTCACCCTAAGGGTTGTCCTTTAGGGGTTCTAGCGCCAAGACGGACGCCGGGGATTCTGAGGTTTCTGAGGGGCATCGACTCAATAGTACAATGGAAACTAAGAGAGGTCCAAGGACAGGGGACTAAGACCTTGGTATATTCAAGAGAGGATTGAGTAGGTCAAAGTTAAAGAGAGACTACAGGAGATATGTCGGTTTATATAGAAAGAGGAAGGTATGCATGGACCAAGTAAAGCCTGCCCTAATTGAAGGGACGTGTCATCATAGAATGAGAGAGAATATGATGGAAACGATGAGTAAGAGGAACTATGTAATCGGTGTGAGAGAACCAATCAGTGGAGATAGATGTCCGAGGAAATAGTGAGGAAGCAACGAGGACAAGGTAAAAGTGGAATGAGGAAAGTATGCAGGGGAAGGAAAAAGAAGCGATTGTAACAGCCCCAGTGTGGCATCTGAGTCCTATGCACAGCTGTTGTGTTGTCTAAAGTCCAGATATGTCATTGTCAATGCAGTGGCCATGCTCAGTCCATGACAGGTTTGTTTCATTGATGGATGGAGTATGCAACTCAGATGGGACGTGGTGTCATTTGACGGGGTTGACATGCATCTACTCACACAACCTGATCAACGCACCATCAACAGCAAGTTGGCGGATGTTGGTTGGTTGAACAGTTCCTATATACCACCTACGTTTGGGATCTGTCAGACATGCTGCATGATGTCCTGGTTGCAGATGGGCCAGTATAATTGCTTGGGATGGTGTAACCAAACCCTTCTCGCCTGCTGAGGATAGCTGTTAAAGTCCAGGCGTAGACTAGTCCGAGGTAAGGAAGGACTAGTACATACTGGTTGGTTGAGACACTGAAGTGATGGCACATAGTAGTATCAAGAAGAGATGATATTAGAACTCAGATGAGGAGTTTGAATGTTATATACTAGTGGTTCGCTTATGTAATAGCGGTAACCATATAGAGTAAGCTACAGTACACTATGATAGTGAATGAAATAGTATACTATACTTTCAACACTCCCCCTTGCTAAGCAGCTACTTTGAGCGTGTAAGCATATCAATACTATGATTGAGGTCTGTTGTAGAGTATGAGGCCTAGTTGCCGTTGACAGTTGTTGAGAGCTTTTTAGTTCTTTGTAAACATATCTACAGGCTTCTTGGTTCCTTCAATATAGAAGATCTCAATGAGGCCTTCTTTGATGTAATCACAGATGCCATGCCATTGAAGATCAGTATGTTTTGAGTGACTTTCTGTAACCGGATTGTCAGCCATGAAGATCGAACCTCGGTTGTCTCCACAGATTGGAATAGGTTCTAAGAAGTAACACAATGCTTCCATTATGGTACAAATCCATACGACTTGCTTGCTACAATCTGATAGCGCAATGTATTCAGCTTCTGTGGATGAATATGCAACATGGGATTGTTGGCGAGATTGCCAGCTGAAAATGCAGCCTGCTAGTTTAATAAACCAGCCTGTTTGTGAGCGTCGAGTGTTCGGATCTGATGCCCAATCAGAGTCAGTGTATGCAATCAAGCCTGCCTTGGTAGATCCATCAAAAACAAGGGAGTAATAACAAGTCCCAAGTAGATAGTGGCATATATAAAATGCACGATCGAGGTGTTCTTTCAAGGGCTCAGCAGCGTGCTTTGAGAGGGCGATCACTGCATATGCTATATCAGGACGAGTCCCAAGCATGAGGTAGAGCAGAGATCCGATCACTTGTTGGAAGAGTGATCTGACTTTAGGGTCAATGATACCTTCATGACCCATTGGGTGATATCCCTGAGGGAGAGGGGTAGGAGCTACTCAAGCATTGACGAGATCAAACCTTTGCAGGATCTTTTTTAGATAAGCACACTGATCAATCATGATCTTGCTGCCTTCTTGTCTAATGTTCATATGGAGGAACTCTTTTGCAGGTCCTAAGTCCCTGCATTCCCAGTGCTTCATAAAAGCAGCTTTAATCTCCTTAACGGTTTTGATATCTGGACCACAGAGAGAGCATCATCAATGTAGACTATAGCTACAATGGTTGTAGTGCCTTTCCTTTTGTAAAGGAAGATACCAGCATCGGATTTTAAATGTTCAAATCCGAGATCTTTTATGGACTCGTTGAGGGTCTCCCACCAGCCAAGTCCAGCTCGTTTAAGGCTGTATAGGGCACGCTTCAAGCGGAGCACTTTATGCTCTTGCCCCTTGACTGCAAAGCCTTCGGGTTGTTTCATGTAGATCTCTTCATCTAGCTTGCCATATAAGTAGGCGCTTCAAACATCTAATCCTTCGATGTGCCAGTTCTTGATGAAGGCAAGTGCAAGCATTAAGCGTACAGTCTTGAATTGTACGACAGGGGAGAAGACTTGGTCAAAGTCTATACCTTCAACGTGAGAGAAGCCTTTCACTACAAGGCAGGGCGCGTTTGTGGCCATTGGGTTTGATGTCGAAAACCCAGTGATTGTTTATGACTTTGTGGCCTTTTGGCGCATCAACGAGTTCGAATATGTCGCGTTGTTTGAGCATATCTAGCTCAGTGGTACACACTTTTTTCCATTCCTTTTGTTGATTGGGTGGTAGGGTTTGGATATCTCTATAAGTCCATTCACGGATTGGTTTATTTTCTGCAGATACCGTGGGTAACGCCTTGGAAAGTAGGTAGGTGGCCAATCCAGATCCCCCCTCATGACATAGTCGTTTGACATCATCCTCACTAGTATCAGTGGTAGGAGGAGGTGGGACTGGTGTGTCAGGAAAATGGCCAGGTAATGGCTGTCGGCGTGTGTCGCGATCTTCGCGCTCAATATCACATACTTGTTCAGTCGGATGACGGTCATCACCATATATGTTATCCAGACAAACTGGAATCCTCCACTCCCTGCCAGAACAGCAAGGAGCAGGCAGGATAGCCAGTGGTGGTGGGCGCTGCTTCCTAGGAGCAGGTGGTTGCCTGACGGGTGTTGGTGCCGCAGGTGGCATTACAGGATGTGAGTCTGGAGATGGGGGGCGTGATGGAGGAGGAGAATCCTTGACAAGTGGTAAAGGTGCCTCGATGGGCAGTTCCGCAGATACATCAGCAGGAACTCGTGCTGGCCATTTTACGGGCTTGTTACACTTAGGAAACTGCGCTTCCAAAAACTCGGCTTGCGCGGTGGTGAAGAGGACATTATTGGGGGATTGCATCAATAAGAAGTTGGCATCATTGCCAGGTGCTACACCCAGGTATACCATCAGTTCTGACTTAGGGGCAAGTTTATTAGTCCGAACATCAGCTGGAAGGAAAACATATGCAGCGCAACCAAAGATGCACAAGTGGTCAATTCGAGGCTGCTTAGTATGAAGCGCTTCATATGGTGTATGCCATTGAAGGCGAGATAGGGGTGTCCTATTGTATATATGGGTGGCATTGGCGGTTGTGAATTCCCATCAGCTATTGGGCAAGCAAGCCAAGTGGCGCATAGCCTCAGCTTTATCCATCAGAGTGCACATAAATCTCTCTGCACATCCGTTTTGTTGAGGTACGTGGGGGGCTGAATTATAAATCCTAATGCCCTCCCCCTTGAGCAGGTCATCGTACATGGCAGATTTGTATTCTCCACCGAAATCAGACATCCAACTTTGTACTGACACTTGGAATTGCATTTTCACCATTTGAAGAAACCGGCGAGTAGCTGTTAATGCAGCACTCTTCGTGCGCAATGGGATGGTCCAAGCCATAGAGGAGAAATCATCAAGAAAGATGATCAGGTACTTGTATTTGTGGTACGAATCAGTTGGGAAGGACTTGATGTCCATATGAATAAGCTCAAAGGCGCGTTTAGTGCATACGGAGGTTGGAGGGAAGGATCGTTGAGGTTGTTTGCCTTTAGCACAACCCAGACAGATGGTAGAGTTCTCTGGGATTATGAAATCTGGAAGTCCAGAAGTATGCTGCTTAGCTTGCCTGACGACCTCTTTTGAAGGGTGGCCAAGATGACGATGGTCAGTCTGATAATCAATGGTTCTGAGGGCACGAGAGTGTACTGGAGAGGCCTTCAAAGTGTGCATATTCCAACCTAGAAAGCCAGTGGTGAATGGCGCCAAAATGTCACCGTCACCGTACGTTACAGTGATGGTGTTTGTTTCTCCAGTAACTTTAGCTCCTGCTTGTAGCAGATGCCCAAGGGAAATTAGGTTGATGCCGGAGTTAGGGATATGCCCAACATCATGCAGCTCAATATCATGAGAGTGCTTGTGATCATCAATCCATCGTAATCAAATCGTTCCTTTTCCTTCCATGAAAATGGTAGAAGCAGCTGTTTGTACAGGCAGGCACTCTTCTTTACCAAACTTATGATAAGTCATAAAGGCATCTCTCAGAGGTGTGAAGTGCATTGAAGCACCTGAGTCTAGTATCCAATGATTCATGAATTCCTCATGCCGGTGCACACACTTAGAGCATTTGCAATGATTTTCATTGCATGTGTCATATTCCCGAATTCGACCAAGTCCAGCTCCGACCTCGGACTACCTCGGACCATCTTGGATCGCTTGGACTACTTGGTTCACCCTTGGTCTCCTGATCTCAGTCCCATCTCGGACTACTCAGACCACCCCTGATCCCCAACATCGGTCCCATCTTGGATCACTTGGATCACTTGGACCATTTGGTTACTCGGACTAAGTATGACCTTTTATGGACTATCCCATTTAGACTCACTCGTCTCGTTACCCTGTCACTCACTTAAACTCACATGTACTAGGCTCACCCTTAGAGATCCAGTGTCTACGCCACTCAGATCTTCGGGTACTGCCCCCATTCATTCCCCCAGATCTTGTACCTCATTGTCGCTCGGACTAGTACTTTCTCCGAGCACAACACTTTTGGTCTTCGGACACTGCCTTTCTATTGTACTATACATATAAACCCGGACTGTGTAGCACTAGTTCCTCAGTTCGAATATCTCGTCGTGTTCTCGTCTCGTCCTCTCGTCATCACATCACTGTCCTTATACCCATGCCCTCTAAATCCCACTTGTCCTCTTGACTCCCTCACTCAACCTTCCTGTCTGTTCCCCCTAAGTCGACCTCGGACTTAGAACTCTGAAATAGAACTATACTCATCATCGTCCCCGGTCGTAGACCACCACTCGGTAGGCACCCCGAGTCTACCCGACTTGTCCCCGAGCACATTGAGTACCAACCTCCCCTATCATCCCCGAACCCTCAGAGTTCCCTCGGACTGACTCAGTGTTGCCCAGTCGGCACATCGGCCCTTCATCCCCCTCTGATAGGTTCCGAACAACTACGTAAATTCGGGACAACTAGACTTGGAACTTGGGCGCAGCACACAAGCTGAAGCTGAAGTCCCACTGTGACAAAGCCCTGCTCTCGGAGTTCCGGAAGCCGGCAACTTCTCCTCTCGCTCTCTCCCTTCTCCCTTCTGGGATTTCCTTCCCACTCCCCGCATTAGGCTGAGTAGCAGTAGGAGGAGAATCACGTTTCTGACAGCATGGACGTACACTACCACACATATTTATATAACTACTAGCTGTGGGCGCAAGAGCTGCCATTAGTGAGTCATGTGGGCAGAGTGAATGGAGTATATACAAGCATATGCATACAAAACCATCGTCATTATTCTCGACTTCCAAGCCATAGATGTTGATGAGGCCTTCCTCATCCCAATGATCAGTGGGCAGTGCCATGATCTGGTTGCAGTGAGCCCATTTGGAGCGCTTGGCCAGGGGAGGAGAGTCTTTGTTGGACTCGTAGATAGGCTCAAGCCTTGCGGCGAGCGATGGAGGAGGACTGTCAAGGGTGACAGCAGAGGAGGAGGTGACAGGATATTCGTCTTGCATCTCTGCTGCTCGATAGAGCAGGGAGCGGGAAGCAGAGGAGTCTCCATTGAGCCACTCGTCATCTAAAAGATGGTGGTCAGTGACCACAAAGTTGTAGTTGGAGGCTGGAATACCTAGACAGTACTCAAGAGGAGATGTGTCATGTGCAGATGGGAACGATGGGAACAGAGGACATGGCAAGGATGTGTAGGCGGAGGATGGGAGGCGGACAGCGGCCAACAAAAACCCAGGCCCTTGGATCTGGAGCCCAGTATCGAGCCTGCGGACATTCTCACAGGTGACTGGAAGCTCAAGCCGATGGGTGAGAGCGATAGTGTCTTTGATCCCTGTATGGAAGGAAGGTCCTTGTTCACCTTGATACATCAAAGTGGGGCAATATGCAAGGGCATGGGGATCTACGGGTGGCTCAGGACCGGAGGTGTAGGTGATCAAAGCGATATGGGCGTGGGCATGGGAAGAGGAGCCCTTTGACTCTTTCTCCTTCTGCTTCTTTCCAGCACGTTTATCACACTTTCACTTCTTCTTTGAGCTGTCACCTTGCGGCGCCTGTTGCTGCTTGAATTTGGGGTCATCCCCCTTGTGCTTTACAGCGCTGATCTTGTTGGCCTGAGCGGCCTTGGGAGCCTCCTTTATATGGTGCTGGTCCCATGACAGGACCACAGCCTCACAGATCTCCTCGACGGTGGGAGTCTTCTGTTTTCCAGAAGCGTCCTTAGCTTACGCAATCATCTGCACGATGACATCCATAGAATGCAGGAGTTTGGCCAGCAGAAGCATGACCAGGATATTCTCTGGAAATTCATATCCGGCAGACTTAAGGCGGGCAAATAGGTCGGAAACCTTGTTGAGGGATGGTGTGGGGTGCGAGGACTGGGCAATCTTCATATCCAGAAGTTCTTTGAATAGCGCAAAAGGGCCAGAGATGCCAGGAGCGGAATACTCAGCTTTGAGGGCTGTGATGAGTGAGCTGGCAGTTGCATGGGTCAAGAACTTATTCTTGAGGGTGTCTGAGAAACGAAGCTTGATGGAACTGACAATAGTCGAGTTCACCTTGGTCCATGTGATGTAGAAATGACGGTCCTCCTTGTTGGCCTTTGGGTCCAGCATGGGAGCTGGGAAATCTAGAACCCAACCGCATCCTGTAGCCTCAATGTAGGCAATCATAGAAGGCCACCATTGGGCCCAGTTGGCGCTGGCGAAGATGGGGACAGAGGAGGTCTGCTGAGAGGTAGACATGGTAGATTCTGTAACGCAAATAAATCAGTGTTTTGAACTGTCATAGCATCCCCCTACTAGCGTCCTGTGCATAATGCAGCTGGACGTGGTGCCATGGTTCAGGTATAAGCACACACAGCATTTCCGTGCAGTGATAGAACCGGTCCAACTAGTTAGCAAATGTTGCAGCCATTAGGCACGACACATTGCATTGCTAATTGGGGCTCATAACCTGTTGAAGTCCAGGTGTAGACTAGTCTAAGGTAAGGAAGAACTAGTACATACTGGTTGATTGAGACGCTGAAGTGATTGCTAATGAGATAATCATTTGTGTTCTTGCCGCCAGTACTATACAGTTACAAACCTTATTTTGTACATACCAGTGCCATCGTATTAGTGTACAAGTCGTCTAGTATCACGAATAACCTACAGTGTTTCGACTCGCCTGATCAGCACTCTGTTCCTGCCCCCCGACTTTTCAACATACTAGACCAGGCCTGCACTATCAGGGTCTAACAAAGTGATAGTCACATGATGGACTGTGTGAGTGTGCTGTTGACCGATGGGCCAAGTCGCAGGTGCTGCATTTTTCGGGTTTCGTTTTTTATCTCTTGCTTTCTCTCTCTCTCCCTCCTTTTCCACCTCATTCATTCCCAGCCTCATTTGCTACTGCCGCTGCACTGCCACGATCCCCACTCCCCTCGTCGTCACCATAACCAGCATACTGAACACCACCACCATGCCTCGTCTCAACAAGACGAATTACCTGACCCGGCACATGTGCATGCACACCCTCCTCATTCACATCAAGCTCTGGGGCATTACGTCTGGCAAGGAAACTGCACCCGACCCAAAAACAGCCAGTGCCACTGCAGTCAAATCCTTCGTTTCACGCCAACTGAAAGCCACCACCCAGATCATGCTAGCTTCAGGGGGTGCATTTCATTGTTTTCATTTATTCTATTCACTCAAACCTGCTCACGATTCTGGGGGTGTGTTGATGAGATAATTGTTCGGGTTCTTGCCACTGGTACTATACAGTTACAAACCTTATGTTGTACATACCAGTGCCATTGTATTAGCATACAAGTCGTCTAGTGTCACAAATAACCTACGGTGTTTCGACTCACCTGATCAGCACTCCATTCCTGCCATCCAACTTTTTCAACAGTGATGGCACATAGTAGTATCAAGAAGAGATGATATTAGAACTCAGATGAATGTTATATACTAGTGGTTCGCTTATGTAATAGCAGTAACCTTATAGAGTAAGCCACAGTACACTATGATAGTGAATGAAATAGTAGACTATACTTTCAACAATAGCTGCTGGCATGAACGAGAAGTGGCATAGCACAGCCACTCAGAGGCATCGCCCAATGTTCCATATGGCACACAGCAGTGATGATGCCAACACTTTGGTTGGATGAGTCATCAACAATTTGATAAGAGAGATCTATGGCCTCTTTCTGAGCGCATCATAAAGGGAGGTAGCATTCGCCTGGAAAAGGGCATCCACATCAGCAAAAATGCTGAAGTCTATACTGGCCTATGTAGCATACATAACACTGGTGCACCCATCAACATCCCCCTGTAACATAGTATGATGTAACGTACATAATTTCTATGGTGACTACAGTAGCGCTGTGTGACATAAGGGTCAATGTACACAATGTGTTGACATAGTTCACTGTAGTCCATTATTGTGATTTACCATTTCACTCCATACAATCTATAGTCCATGGTAGGACTTACTTGAACCAAAAGAATGGGCTAAAACAATTCATGAATTTGTTTCAATATTACTTTACACAACTTATAATGTACTTAAATAATATACTTAAAGCTAAAATCACGCGAGGGGGGCGCCCCACGCAAAGGGGACAATGGGTGCATGCTCGCACACTTGTGTAACATGGGGTTGAGGGGGCAAGACAGCGCAAAGGTGGATGAGCGGGGACATAAGAGGCAAAGGCGGGCGAGACAATGCAAAGGGGACGAGGTGCATGCACGCGCTTGCAGGTTTTTAACCTTGTTTGTGCCTGGGGGGCTCACCAACTTAAGTCAGGAGGGACTCAAATGTGATGGTGGTGGGGACTTAGCTGTTTATTCCTGAGTCTCAGTGCACAAGCGATGGGTGATGTGGCTGGGAAAAAACAATCAGTATGTTGTTTCTGGAGGTGTGGTCGTGATTCAACTTAACTGTAGACACACTTAGCTATTTTTTCTCTCCTGGAACGGGTGGGTGTACATATATGCATGGGCGACGGAGTGGGTGGGCAATTGCAGTGAGAGTGCGTCTGTGCTGTGTGTCGCTGGACTGGTATGGCCAGCTATGGTTGTGCGTGGGCAGTGAACTTACTGATCTGGTGTTCACTGGCGCATGGCGAGGGTAGTGCAACAGGGTGAGAGGGATGGGCAAGACAGTGCAGCAGACCAGCATGGCAGGATTGGTGAGCAGGTGAGCGCAGGTGGAATGACATTGCAGCGCTTTTCGTGACATGTTACATTTCGTTATGTTGATCTTTGTTTAGTCAGGTTCACGGCCAGCCTTCACAAGTCTTATCACAAAATCCCATTAGTCTCCAGCAACCCACTGTCCTTGCTCACCACTCTTGTGTCTTGCATGCCCAGTCTCGTGGTAAGTTGCAGGCCGCAGCATGACTTGCTTTTTACCAGTGACGCAACACAACAACAACGTGCTCGCGCTTGCCCCACCTTGTTTCTGTCCCTGCCGTCACCCTCGCCCACCTTCAGGATAAGAGCATGACAGCACAGCGTGCAATATCGCGCGTTGTGCTGTTGTGCTCTCATTCTTATCCTGGCATCCTCGTCCTCATCCTCGCCATTGCCCTCGTCCTCTCTGTCCCACCATTGCCATTGTCCTCTCGCCCCCCCCGTCCTCACTATTTCACCGTCTCGCCCTTGTCCTCTCGCTCCCCTTGTCCTCACTATTTCACCATCTCGCCCTCGTCCTCTCACTCCCCTCGCCCTTACTCTGGTGCCCCTCATCTTCGCCCACCCTTCCCCTTGCTGTCACCCTCATCCTCACCTCATGCCCACTGGCACCCTTGCCATCTCCTTCCCTTGTCCTCGCCGTCTCGCCACCTCCCTTGCCATCTTGCTGTGACGCCGTCTTCCCTGTCTCCCTCACTGTCGTCTTGCTGTCTTGCCATTTCCCTCACCATCTTGCCATCTTGCCATCTCGAATTAATACTGTGTGAATAGTACAGCATGTATGTGTATGTATATGTTGTTGTAAAGGCAGAAGGCTACTGTAGTCGATGCAGAATAAATTTGATTTTGGGACTATATGTACATGTTGTCGTAAAGGGAGGAGGCTACAGTAGTCAATGTAGTCAACAGTTGGAATGGAAACAGGCACCGCTGACGACATGTGATGACATCAACAATGTAATTAAGGCTCATGCTACCGGCACTTTTCCTTTTTCCAGATGCACAGTGTGGGCATGACCATTGACCTAGTCTCCCTTATCGAGATCGCTAGGACCTCGATTGCGCAGGGACAGGAAGGGAGTGCGATCCTAGTGGAGACTTACTAGGACTCTGGTAGGTTCTTGGTTACGACAAAGGAGTAACTTGAGCATAGTGGGAGTGAGCTCAGAGTTCAGATAATGGGGGAACGAGAACAAGATAGTTTGTTATTGAGACTGGCTGTAAGGCCAGTCTTATATACTGCAATGTACTTGTTTTTACATGTAGTGCAGTTAGATATATGTAATCGGATACACAGCCCTGATAACAGATAAGAGGGATAAAGGCCATTGGCCGATAAGGTGTATCACGATAGTGGTATCATATGGTGTCAGAATGACACCATAGATAAGAGATAAGAGTCTAGACCCATGATGTCATAGTGATGTCATAGATAAGGGTCTAGGCCTTCGTAATATGAATAGCGTAAAAAGATATCATGTGAAAATGACTCTAGAACCTGGTGTCTGGATTTAGAAAATCAGAATAAGAAATACCAGGATTTCCGACATCCCTATGTAAACCCTTCGGGATCAGGAGATTGTGTTGTTCTGACCATACCCATGACCTGTGTGAGTCAACTTCACCCGGGATTCTCTAAGAGCACATGTAAATTTCTTCAACTAATTATACATAATATTCACCAAGCTTGTCAGTCACACAAGGTGACTGAACGAATGCAGTGGTACCAGGACCCAGGACTCAGCACTGCAATCTCATTTTTCTTACCAAAAATGGAGCTGGCCCTGCTCATCAATGGTACCCACGTCATGTGGTGCTGGGTGTGGAGCAGTGCGGTGCGGTGTGCACTCGTGCGTGGTGCGCTGCGCCTAATCTCGGTGATAGTATAATGACTTTACGGTGGCCCAGCTGCTCAGATTGAATGCTCAGATCAGCAATGCATGTCACTAAGTTATTTTGTTCAAGTTCATTGTGACCCCTCGCATTGATGTCAAAGATGAGTCCGACAGTTGTTCAGTTATACAGTACAATTGGTCATAATGCAAGTTGGCACACCAAAGGTTGATCCGAGCAAGCTCGCCCGACTCGGCAAGCTTCTCATGCGTCAATTACATCCGACCGTGACCCTTCTTCTTAATTGCGCCATAGGGGACCTGGAATGCCACCTTGAATAATCTAAGACCATATCAAACTTTCTGGAGACAATAACTCATGGTATCGTGGAAAGTGATAAGTAGTTGAACCGGCACGATCATCATGGCCGCTGATAATTTGAAATCAGGCTTCGGGTGCGAGTGGGGTGACTCATAGGTAATTCCTGAGTCCGCTCAACGAGGGCGGCTGTGAATTAGAATGACCACAGCGGCGCTTTGCCTCCTTTGGGTCAAGTGCCCCGTTTTTCAACCACGTTTTAGGGACCCGGGACTAGCGTGGATCAGAATCCAACTTAAACTAATTTTACGTCGATTGTGCCAGGAACCACGATGCTCGTCTTCGCTGACATGAACCTGGTGGGTGACTCTCACCCTACAGCATCCCGTGTTCGGACGTGAACCGAACATCGCCATCTGCCGAGGAGCTAACTCGGAGGAGATCGTGTCTAAAAGATATGATTGACGTCACATCAATGACCAGCGCTACTGCTGATCATACTTATACCCCTCTCCACAGGCGCCACATGACTTCGTCGACAAATCTCCCCTCCAATTCCACGATAAGTGGTGATAAATCGCTTCGAAGGCCGCCTCGTGTTTTCGCTTTCACACACCACGTCGCCACCTTATGACCCATTCGCTCCCGTGACTGAGCCATCCTTCCTAGATTCCCCACGTGGTGCCCTCGCACCATGCGTCGCATTTATTCATCAGAAGGTTTGATTGCATACCGAAACCCGGAATCTCAGCACCTGTGATGGAAAGGATAAATCAGGCCCGGGATGTAGTACGGCTTCATCCGAATCAGTGCCAGCGCGTGTGATTGTAAGTGATTTCTCCCCCTGAGGCGAGCCGCGAGCACCTACGCTGATTGATGGGTCGATCAACTTTCCTCGAAAGCAGCAACTGTTCGCTACCTGCGGGCCATGACAGGAGGCTGGTTTTGAGCCACGCACGATCATAGAGCACAAATCTGATCTCATGGCATTTCTCACAACTCCAAATCATGTGAGCTGCGAACGCCACAATATGAACGCCGCATATTACAACTCCGCACAAAATGATTCGGGGAGAAGTTCACTAGAACGTAACTCTATTCGATTTATCTCAAAGCCACTGCTCGTCTTGGAAAAGATCCTGTTCTATTCATGTCCTGCCACTGGCTCGGAGACAGCCTGAGAAGTAAATTTTGACCGTGCGCATTGAATTGAGCTCCACAGAAACGTTTGAGGCAGCTGACCACCCGTCTGACATTGATGTCCTCGATTAAACGTCGACGGCTACGTTGCCTGGCGAACTGCCTCGCCATTCCATTCGGAACCTGGTCCCCCCTCGTCTCCGCAAGTATGTAATAGCCCACAGCAGCAATGGCAAACAATTTCTACAATTACCAGCCTGGCAGCATTACTTTGTTCCCAGGTCGCCTCTGAGCCTCGTCCAGATCTATTTGATGGGACAGAACTACTCACTGTACTCAGATCAATGGTACTGCCGTTGTGCCTCCGCAGTTGCCACTCATCGGTCAAGTCCCTGAAATGGAAACCTGCTCGAGACGGAAGAGGGTAGTACGATCTGAAGCGCAACTGCGAGCCGAAGAAGGGGTCACCAACAAGGTATAAGAAGGGCTAGCTGATCATCAATGCTCCACAGCGCGAAGCAATCCAGACCCCCTCCAGTTGCCCATACACAATCATATCAGTATGCCTGACCGCTACACGAGGCAATTGACTTTCAAGTCGTGAGCACTGGTCACTTCACTCTGGGCCACCAGTTTGTCTTCTTAATCCCTCACCAACTTTTTCATGCACACACATAGCAACGTCACTCTCGTGGTTACTTTCGACAAACCAGTCGATGGTTTGTATGAGGGAAAATTCCCGGTAGTCTAGAAGTGAGCATCCTGCATTCTGTCAGGTAGCGTTTGTTGACTTTTCTCGCTCTTTAGATCGTCCGAATTCCAGAAACAGGGTAGACTTCCCATGAAAATACCCTGCATGCTTTACTTATAAGCGCCTTCTTAAGGTGCATTTATCACGAGTAGAACATATCACAACCAGTGAGTGGAGAGCCGATGGCACACCGAACGAATTGACAAATGCCATACCGCCTTTCTAGGCTGGAATTCCTTAAACCCGGAGTAGAAAAGGACATCATTGTGGATGTTGCTGTTTCTCAAGTGGTCACGAGCATCAGTGGATCGTTTTGATGCTAGCATAAGTCTATATGGCCTTCAGAAACGACAACGTTACTTAAGGACAACGCCGGCAGATTTTCCTTCACCGTAGGTTTCCGAGTGTCCCCATTCCCGAGATATTGACTAATAGATGCAGGATCCCGAGGGAGGTGCCGACGATCTGACGGTAGTAAATGGCACATCTGAGAATGAGGACGTCGCTCTCGGTGAGTTACCGATGTGATTCCCAAATACGTGTTCAGTATACATTCTTGGAATAGGCTTCGGCCAGGTGGATCCTAACCGACCGCTTACACCAGTGTATTATTGGAACCCCGGTGTCTTCAAGTGCGTCGTTTCGTTTCCTCATCCGAACAAGAGCTTGCGGTACTAATCTACGAACGTAAAGGCCCACGGACAGCATCGAAACGCAGTTCTCCCCCGTTCTGCGCGCCTACATCACAGATCAGTATGAAGATGCTAAGATCATCAGGGGACCGATTCCTGCCCCGTGCATCTTTGAGGAGGACCTCTCGAAACTAGCCAAAAACACCATTTGGATCCTCACCTACGACCCTATCACTGACGACTTCAAGATAATCCCTGAACTCGAATAGGGCTGAGTCGGCTTCGAGTGCTGCCAACTTTCAGTGGAACCAATGGATGTGTAATCAGGAAGGCGGTGTGCGATCATGTATATAACGAGGGAAATGCTCGAAGGAATGAATGACTTGAATTTGCTGATGTGCCCTAACTTACCATAAAACGGGCGACAACCAGGAACCGGCAAGTCGTGCACCGTAGACGGTAATCTGCCATCAGCATCCGGTTCGTGGTTGCAGCGGAATATTCTCAACAAGAGACTGGAATCGCGACAGTCAGTCCTGACGCCGTTCGAGTCTACGGCGGCCTCGATGACGGCTTGCTTTTAGATCCTGGTCAATGTCAACACACAATACTCTCCTGTTCCAATGGCGGGTGAATACCTCTTTGCTGCATCTGACAGCTCAATCAAGCGACCTCGAGTGTCCCGGGCCACTGTTTAGAACGTTCGGAACTTTGGCCACTTCCCCGTAGCGGCGGCTCTCTGCGCATGAGCTTATCGAAACGCAGGGGAGCAGGAATGCTTGGGAAGGAGTACAAGCTCACCAGGGATCCATTCAGTGATGTTTCGGTCATGTCGAACGTCTGAATGGAATTGTTTATCATATTCACTGTTCGGGAATCAGGAACCGGCCTTGTATAGGGCCTCACGGAGATGCTGTTGAGTCGCGAAGCGGCGAGACGATCAAATCTTCAAACCATCCGTCGTCGGCTTTATCGCAAAGAGTCTAGCACTTGTCGTCACGGGAAAAAACGAGGTGGCATATGCAGACCTAGTCTGGTGACCAGACCGTCTATGGACCTGCCGCGTTGAGAGGCAGATCGTCGATAGACGGTCTGGTAAAATCGGTCGCCGTTTAGGAGGCTGCGCGGGCACGTGAGGGGAATGTCCAATTGTGGGTTAGCATGGATCATGTGACAGTGGATAAGGTGTATGACTCAGCACTAAGTCTTATCGCTCTGCTGCTGTCTCTGAGACGACGTTGTCGCGAGCGCAGTGGATGACGAAAATGATAATCATCTTTCCACTTGACATCCATGGCCACCCCGTGTTGTTGCTGTTGCCATCTCTCGGACTCGCCCAAGCAACCAGTACCTCTGAACGAGCGCATACAGAGAGCAATCCATGTCCTGCAACTCGGCGGACTTTCGCTCTTCGCTATACTCCTTAAAGTCCTCGATCCCATACAAAATGACCTTTGCGACACACCGTGATCGTATCTATGCTGGGATCTATTGCTGGATTGTCTGTACAAGGTGCCTCGTGGCAAGGCACAACTTCTCGCTTGGATGGAACCACATGCATTTTGGTTGGTAACTCGGAAAGTGTATGATGAAATAAATGGACAACGTCAAGCGAGCACTCCATGGCACGATCAATACTGTATCGCCCAAGTTTCTTTTCACTTGGGACACCAACACGATAGGTCAGAAGGTTGTGGAAGATCCCGCACCTGTCCTCTCTAAGATTCTTGAGAGTGCTTCACAATCGGACCGTCCCTTCAGGAAGAACAAAAGAAAGGATGTTCGTACCATAGGTACCACTCTCATTGGTCAACCTAATCTAGGCAACGTTTCCCAAAGATATGCCATGTTATCATTACCCAGCTTGCAGAAGCCTGGTCGAACCAAGCCATCTATTTTGCCGCTCCATTCACACCGTTTCCCTGGGCAAATGTTCCACCGCGACAGACTACGGAGGCACTTGCAAGGTGTGGGCTTCGCATAAAGCAGGGCGGAATGCAGCTTCCCCATAGCACGGAAGGCCAGCAGTGTAGATGTTGTGTCCTTCATCGACATGAACACGGGCTATTTTAATCCGGAACGACTGGTCCTGGCGGAGGAGTCGAGCTAGATGCGAAAGACGACCATTGAATCGGCCAAGCTGCTCGGGCGACGCAATCAAATGCTGATAGTCGCCTCGTCGAATGGACTTGGTAAGCAACCATCAGTCGCTCTGTGTCTGTAAGTGCAAATAACCTAAATTTTACCTCCCAATGCCCGGGATGATTTGGTGTGTCTTCATCAATCGCGACTGTCTTGATTCCATACTTCTCAAACTCGTCGACCTGTAGGCATCAAAGATCGTGTATTCTAGTAATAGTAGACATGTTTTACCCTTACCTGAGTCAGTTGCAGCCGTTTGAGAGGCGAAATCGTGATGGAAGTTGAGTTTGGTTGAAGTAAAATGGGTATCAGGAGAGACAAGGTCCTTCCGCTGCCAGTTCCGGCCGTGATGATGCTATCGCATCCGTTTAAGATGGAAAGCAAGGCCTGAAGCTGGAAAGGACGTGGTATGATTGTGAAATGAGTGAACGACCACGAGACGTGCTCGTAGGCTTAGCGCGTCTGTGTCAAGTCCTGGTCCTCCGGGCTCAAGTCCGACGGAGGAAGTGGAAGGGAGATAGGGGTTAGTGACAGAGGTGGACCGGAGGTCCGACGGAGATACGAAAGTGGGGACTTAGTCAGGACTTGGCGTAGACTTGTGTGTCACGCCCTTGCCGAGGTCGTGTCCTTAATTTCAGAGGGACGGAGGTGCAGAGGTACGGAGGGAAGCGGAGGCACGAAGGAGGACTTCGAGTGAGAGGATGGGAGACTTAGTTGATATACGAA
>JBBPRK010000297.1:0-27131 GCA_038093075.1 Boletus patriciae | reverse complement strand
GTAGGGATGGAACCCCAGGACGAAGGTCCTCGAGGTCGTCACCACACCTAATCAGGACCCTCTTCTCACTCATGTACCCATCATCGGCATCGATGTCTGGGAGCATGCGTACTACTTGCAATACTTTAATGCTAGGGCTGCGGTGAGAGAATATACACGCTGGTGAGATGCCAGACTGACATGCTCCGCCCATGTTATCAGTACCTCGATAAGATCTGGAACGTTGTCAACTGGGAGGAGGGTGAAAAGCGATACAACGATGCCATTGCTGCGTCCAGGTTGTAACTGCAAGAGTGGTAGCATGGGGGTCGTTCGGAATAAACTGTATCTGTACCATCATGTACTCTGACGGTTCTGCAGTCCGTACTCGAATATATGTCTGTGGGAGGCGCTAAACGTGGCTGCGAACGGTGCACGGTCGATCAATCACACGAGTGAGATTTGTTGGTCGAGGTCTTTCTGGATGAGCTCCTTTGAACCAGCTAGTGTTTGTTTGTCATACTGCATATTACCTCTACTTCCAGTCACTCCCCAAGTCGAGTGTGACATGGCCGTTGGGACGGATTTCGAGTCAGGTGGTCGATCGAGTGATACTGTATTTTGCCTAGAGGTCGTTGCCAATGTGACACGGTTCTTCCGACAACTCTCCGACCGCACGACCTCTGCGAAGCATTTGCAGCGGCTTGCTTTCTTATCGATAGAGCACTCGTTCACCTACTCGGAGTCAAAAATCGGGGGCTTTTGGAATTCGCATATGAGCTGTGAAAATCGCCATCAATAACCAAAAACGTTATGAAGGCCGTGTCATAGATCCTCTCGATCTTTTTCCAGGTACGAGATGAAGATCCGAGGCAGTGACTGGATGCCAAATGGCCCCAATGATTTGAGCTGGCAAAATCGGCGCCGCTCCATCGATAAGCAAAGCGCTGTCAAGACCGTGACGATCCGTGGGATCCCCTCGATCCTTCCCAGGTACGTGATGAAGATCGCAGTGACTGGATGCAACGGCCTCGTTGGCCAACGCATCGTCTTGAGAGCCCTCCGGACCGGCCATATCGTCGTCGGAGTCGACAACGTCGCCAAAGAAGACACCGAGTTCCGCCATGACCCACGCTTTGTTTTCGTCCCCGCAGACCTGACCAGCTTTGAAGAGGCCCTCGAGGCATTCCAAGGATGCGACGCCATCATGCAGCTCGCCGCCATCAGTCAACCGATGGACTATAAAGTCAACACACACAACCGGTGAGACATCTCCAGCGTCACCCCGACGCTCTTGCTGTTGGGATAAACATCTATCTTGCGCAGAAACGTGGTGATAACCTGGAACGTGTTGCGTGCCGCTGCAGAAGTAAGTCGCTTTGTACCCGATGCCCGAGTACGGCAAGCTGGATCATGTTCACAGCTCGGGATAGAGCGCGTGGCGCAAGCGTCGTCTGTAAATGTCCTCCGTGCCGGCTACAGTGTTCAGCCCCAATTCGATTACTTCCCGATAGACGAGCTCCATCCAACGCTCCCGGACGAGCCGTACGGGCTTTCGAAATTGTGAAAACCGCTGTTGCCATGCTCTGGTTGATCTCATTGAAGATGTGTGTACCTTGCAGAGTCGCCGAGATGCAAGCAGATACGATTGTTCGAAGGTACCCAAATATGCGAGCGGCTAGCCTTCGACTCCACTGGTCAGTCCCAACGAGGGCTCGAGCCTGCCAGACGAGCCACCTGCGTCTAAAGGGTGAGCTCTGGAGTTACGTTCAAGAAGACTCGTCTGCAGAGGCATTCGTAAGGGCTGTGACAGTGGAAAATGACGAGTGGAAGGGGCACGAGAAGTTCTTCATTGTCGCACCGCAAGTCGCAGCTGACGAAGACTGGTTGGAACTAAAGCAAAAGTACTTTCCAGATGTTCCAGTGAAGGAAGGATGGGTAAAGAATGGAGGGAGCGGCTTCTTTGACTGCAGCAAGGCGAAACGCATTCTCGGCTGGGTACACAGTGATTATGCATAGCAATTCGTGAACTAGAAACCGCGCAATGACAAACGTGTAATTTAAGAATTATGCTGGGTGTAGGAATGTTTGCAACTGTGCAAGAGTTAGGCCAAGTGGACGTTAAAAAACGAGGGAAGTCTCACGTATTCCTCATAATGATGCAATACTTCGCGAAGTTGCTTCCTTGATATCTCCGCCCGGTAGAGAATCTCATCGTCAGTCCGCTTCCCGTCGAAATACTGGTTGATTCTGCGAGACAATGACACGTCAGGAAGCCTGTTGTCCGACTGTTCGAAACGGGTGCTTACAACTCGAATCGCCTTGCAATGTGTTCATCCTTGCCCTCCGACATCGCGGCAAGCCACCTCCGTTCTAACGGAGATGCAGTCCCCGGATCACTTATCATAGATGGAGACACAGTGTCCTCAGCAGTTCCCCATCCAACATTGTCCTCGTCGGACTCCTCGGTGACATCCTCGTCGTCCTTCTCCTTATCCAGATACGATCCGGCGGCCGAACTGCCCAACTCTGATTCGACGGAATGCACACGCCTGCTGTGACGTCGTGCGCTCTTCGGTGATAATGACAACCATGCAATGCCAGGATTCCCAGGTCTCCTGTCCATGAGCGATTCGGGATCAAGTTCGCTTGGCCGGCGTCCGCGAACTCGTCGACCACCCAATCGCTCTAGTTTCTGTTGATGAGCCTCACGGACATGAACTTTGAGCTCTGATGTTGCGACGATCCGGACGTGGAGATGGAGATTATATAAGAGGTCGTGCTTCAGCATCCAGAGCACAACATCGTGATACAGAGGGATGTGTTCTTTGGAACGGACGACAGCAGCAAAGAAGTGGTTATCGGTTTGTTTGGAGCTAGCCGCCGAGATGGTCGCGAGAAGAGATGGAAGAGGCGGAACGATAGGTTGAGGAAACGTCTCTTTAAATTCGGTGGACAATCGAGACAACCTTGATAGGGTGGATTGAGATAGCCTCTTTTTTAAGAAAGGGTATTCACGTACGCAGTATCAAACTTGGGAGAGAGGGTAAATATGGTCTTTAACCCACTGTGAACGACGTCCACAAGCTTTGCTCTTCTGTGATGGACAAGCCAGCGGACTGTTGGAAATACTTCAGATTCTAGGTCCCAGTCCAACAGACTCGCCATGTCTGCAAGCCTGTAAAATGCAGACGTCAACACAGGTGGTATAAGTCAAAAAGGGGAACATACGAAAGAGTGACCGAGGCAGTTTCCAGAAATTTTATTAGACGGTCTGCATAGTCCCTCTCGTCGGGTCTCACGTGTGGACCCCTTAGATTTGTGTAGGGATCGAGAGCATCGTCGGCGTCGAGAAGAAGCAAGCTCTTCCATGGAGCTAGCGCAGGTAGACGCCATCCAAAACTAAGATCGCGACCCCATATCATTGCTTCGTCCTCGTCCTCTTGATGGTCTACGAAGTCGAGTTCATACTCTTCTTCGTTATGTAGAAGGTGGTCCAAATAAGGAGGGAGCTGCAATTCCAAGGGAAGGTTATTGAGTGTGATGCAGGCCATTGTGGACGATTTGACAGATTCGAAAAGCGTTTTCATTGCCGCTGCGACAGAAGAAACTTGAAGGGCATGCGAAACATATCTTGAGAAAATTTCGCCTAACGCTGTCAGATTACTTTGACTGGGATCTCACAAGTTCGATACCTTTGGCGATGTAATCCGCCTCCAAAGTGCCTAGGATGTCACACTCTGCCTCCACGAAGTTGGAAAGTACTTGTTCTTGGAATAGTACTGCCGTGACCGTGAACGCAATTTGCTCATAGATCACATGGAAGTACTTGGAAATATTGCCAGTAGCTGACGACGAAGGATCAGGCAAATCCAAAACCAGAACGAAATGGAACATGTGCAGCCACGAATTGTGGCTCTGAGACAAGGGGCGTAGTTCTCCGTTGACGGACCTCTCGGATTTGTTGTCATCCGCATCGCGATTTCGTGAACCCCTTCCCCTGGAACTGGAATTGGACTTGCTCTTCTCTGATTTAAAGCGCCAAGTCCCATCGTCCTCTGCTGAGACTGGGTGACCGATAAATGCTAGGTCATCGATGACGAGCTCAAATTTCTGATGGCACAGGGCTTTCTGCGGACACAGCATCTTGGACAAAAACTGTGCGGGGTAATGGAAGATGCTGTGATATTCATCAGCTACGGCGCCTTCTTCATAATCGTCGTCGAATGGATCCCCTTTGGAGGGAGAATTGCGGCCGGATGAAGGGAGCTGTGGGTTTCTGGAAAAAGACCTTGTTCGGTCACGTACTCCGGACGGCATCCGCCATACATAGTCATCCGTGTCCTGTGGAGGCTCGCGGTGGAAGCGACCGCTTTCTTCGCATGCACGGGCAGTGCTGGTGGAGGTGGCATTGTGATGTGCTGTCCTCCACGGGTTGTCGAGCTCTGAGCCATAGATGTGACTCATGTGAGGCAATGGACGTATGAGCCTAGATGATGACTCAGGGATTGGCGGCCATCTGAAGACTAGACTGGGTCCTTTTGCGGACGAGTTGACGAGCAAGAGCGCCAAGAGGGTCTCTGCCATTTACTGTGACTGTTGAAAGAATTACTGATCAGACACCGTGCGGGTAGAATAGTTGGTGTCATGCCTGGTTGGGGGTATTGATGGTACCAGTATGTAGCGTACCCTGAAAAGGAAGTCAGTACTATGAAGGATTCAATCATTGGTTGTCATGAACCGGTGACCGTAGGGTCGCAAGAGCCCGCGCCTGTGGAAAGTGACGCTGTGGTTTTCTTGTGATGGCCATATTCCATGAAATTATCCCGCTCAAGACAGGTGTTGCGCTCGAAGCCGTCACCTCACGGCCCGAGCAGGAACACCGATGCACCCGAGTTGCGTTCTGCCTCCATCCATGGTCACGACTTGGTGGGTGTATGTACGACTCGTGAGTACAACGTACTGCTTGTTGATTGCTGTCCAACTTGGCTGGCGCAGGACTGTTCAGACCATCGTCAAATGTTTGCAAGACAACGATTTCTATGTGGTGTACTACAACTCTCGGGGCGTCGGAAAGTCGACTGGTTGGCCCTCCTTCACCGGAAAGGCAGAAGGTACCGATTTCGAAGCGTTGGTTCAACATTTTTTGGAGGGACATCCGCGGGTCAACTCCGTAACCTTTATCGTGCGCCGTCCTCGACAATGTCTGCATGCAACTCGTGTCGAACTGAAACAATAGGGGTACTCTCATGGTTCGCTGATAGTGACGCTGCACCCCGTGCTACCCTCGCACATCAAGACCTCTTATGTGCTGCTTGCCTATCCTCTCGGACCCAGGGGACTGTTGACTATGTTTAGTTCGAAAATGTACTCCGCAGCACTGACGTCCCTGCTGCGTGATGTCCGCGCTCGGTTGCTCATTCTTCACGGAGACCGGGACGAGTTTACGAGCCACTCCCAGTATGATACCTGGACCGAGTCACTCGAGACGACGGAGGGTGTCCGAGCGGAGCTGAGGATAGTGACTGTGACGGGTGCAGGTCATTTCTGGCACACTGAGACATCGAGAACTACGCTGAAGGAAACGTTGGAGAACTGGCTTTCTTGATGTATAATGGAGACGGTCGAGTTGACAATAGAGTCATGTTTTGCATCATTGATACCGCTACCAAAAGCGGGACGCGGCTTGGACTTGTCAAGCAACCGCAACCATCACCCTGACCACATCTCTTTACTTACTTCCGCAGATAAATTACACAAGTTTGTATTCCCTTCCTTTCTCTTTTCCCCCTTGAACTCCAGGAGAGTGCGAGATGTTAGTCCTCGTTTCTCCGTGTCTCCTTGTCCGATCTCCCACTGACAGTAATGTTTCATCTGCACTCAGGACTTTGCCCGACGAGAGACCACGCCAGAGTGTCGCCAACCTCATCGGCCGCTTTGAGCAGCAGGGGAAACGACAAGTCTCGCCTGCTGTACCCGTGGTCCCGAGGAGCTCTAGCGTCTCGTCACAAATAGCCGGCGATGCTGCGAGAGAAGAAGCCAAGGAGAAGAGGGAATGGCCACCCAAACCCGTGGTATCCGCTGATATTAAACCACTCGCACCCACTGTCTCCAGTTCACCTTCTTCCAGCATGTCCAAGTCGCCTGTCGTGAGCCCTCAGCCCATCCCCAACCCTCCTCCACCAGTGGACATCCCCACCACTCCGACTCCTGCATCACCGGAACCAGTAAAGTCCCCTCCATCCAAGGGGAAAGCTGTCGCTGCTGGCAAGTCGACACCTACAACGGGAACGCGGCGGGCAGTAGCGTCTCCCCCAAAAAACCGCCCCTCCGTCGGCAACAGCTCCTCTGCCAAGTCTTTGGTCAGCACTCCTCCGAAGACGTCTCTCCAGTCATCTGTTTCGCAACCTCTCAGATCCCAACACACTGGCCAGTCTGCTGCATCGAATGCTTCCACGACACGCCATACACGCCCGGTTCCCAGAACTGCACCATCGACCCCCTCGCGTCCCAAGTCATCGGCCGCACAAAACCTGCCTGTTGCAAGACCGAAGACACCAGCTTCTGGTCTGTTCGCTCCTACTGCTGCGTCCCTTGCGCGTTCTCGTTATGCCCCTCCGCCACCCCCGCCCCCCGTTAAGAAAGCGACCCTGAGTAGCGATGCGGCAGAGAGGCTTAGCAAGCCCACAGCTGCGTCGTTGTCCAAAGCGCGCACGTTAGCCCCCGCTGCTCCAAGCCCTGCAAGAGTGGCAAAATCTACTTCAGCTGGCGCTCATGTTTCGACTCCTCGAGGGCCGTCGAAGGTAAAGGTTGGGCGTACACCCGTGAAACCAAAGGAGTCCAGTACGAAGGGGGGAATCAAGTCTGGCCCTGCTTCCGTTTCCTCTGAGCCTCCCCGCGACTCGGATCACCTCGTGGCTGATCATATAGAGAATGGGCATGAGTCAGGGACAGCCGCATTTTCGGACGTTGGTCCACCAGAAGATACGCACGGCCTCTCAGAAGTCGTCAGCGATGCGACACAGGGTCCCGCAGCAGACGAGGGGGCCCAGCCAGACGGGGAAGTGCAACCTGATCCCGAGGTTCATCCTGAGCAGCAGGCAGGTGGACATCCTGCCGAAGACGAGGTTCACAGTCATGAACATGTTGCCGAGACTCTTCCGGAGGAGGCTGCACGTGAACATGAACAAGTCCATTCGGAGGTTCATGTTCCCGAGCCCACTGTTTCAGATGCTGGTGAAGTAATCAGCAACGGGGACAGTCTCAAAGTTGAACTCACTGCTCCCGAAAATGACATTGAAGATATCGTCAACCTTCTTGAAGGCGCTTCGCTTTTGAAGCCGCGTCCGCAGAGTATGGTCAGCATTCCTGACGAGCACGGGGAAATTCCGGACGAGTATTGAGCTGGTACTCTGCCGGTTTTCCATCCTTGTAGATCCAGATACGCACAAATTTGTCTGTCCATGTGCATACCGTCGGTGGTCAGTCTTGTCATCGATTTCTATGGTACATCTGACGAACATCACTGACTACTCATAGGACACTCCATCAGTTCAGTCTTTCACAACTACGGTCGTTTAGTTCCGCGATGATGTTTGCTGCGGTTTTCAGACTTCTCTTATATTATTTGTTTTGGGCCTTTCTCGCTCGAGATTTTGCTTTACCCTGCCCATCGGCCCAATCGACTTCTCGCAACATATCACCCTTGGGTTTTGGAGATCACTCAATTTCACGTGTATGTTTCCACTCATAAGAACATCTTATATTACACTACATCGGAACACTGGTTGACATATACCCTGGTCCATATAACTTGGATCCAGCCATTGGGAATACTTTCATGGACGGGAAAAGGTAAAGTACACAACGTGATACGGTATATCGATAGCATGATCAGAACAAAAAGCATTGAGAGGCGGGGACGACGAGACGAGTTAAGGCAAACTTCATTTGTTTCCTGCTTTTCTGAGCATGCCGGCCATCTTCTTGTGAGTGAGGAGGCGTCGGGTGGGCAGAGGGCGGTCACCGTCTTCCCTGATTCTCTAATAGTCCGAAATTCAGCGAGGGTCGCCTGGAAGGTTGTGATGCCTTACCCTAAGTTCGAAGAAACACATATTGTAACCTTTCTTCCCTACTTTCTCTATAGCCTGGACAAGAATGAGAAAGTGGTACCATGAGACAAGGATGACACTCACCGAATCTACGACGTAGAGCCCATCATATCTGTACCTGCCAACGAAGGTGAGTCCTTGCACGACCATCAACATCGGCGCATGCCTTACCCCGAGGACGGCGCGTAATAACTGGATTTATTTCTGCCTCGGATCACTCGTACTGGCCTCTTTGTCTCGCAGGAAATCTGAACGGACGTAAGGCACGGTAATATACAATTTGTTGGGGAACCCACAAATAGAGCTCGGTTTCCGTTGCGAGTATCATTCATAGATTGGGCTTCAACTTGCTGCTGGGAGGACGTTAGTGGCGCGACGCTTCTCTACAAAGGATGGACATACCCCGTGCGTATCCTGTCCTCCTAATATTCTGTCATTTAACGAAATGTGGAGTCATTGCATACAGCATACCTGCGCCGACATAAGTGCTGCAACTAGCAATGAGGACGCGTGGCTCCGGATGGAGGTAAAGTGACGTACATCCTATCTCCCAAATCTTCATTGTCCTCGTATCCTTCAGAGATACAAATCGAAAATGCCCCTCCACCGTCCTTGGGATCTCCATGGATTCCTGCCTGATTCTGAGCATGCACGCCAGCTCTAATTAGCTCTCCCCTGGAAATTAGATAGTGAATCAGAAGCCAAGCAGTAAGGCGTGAACATTCACCTGTTTCTGAAAGTGGTGCCAACAGAGACGCCAGGTATATGCCCGTATGTCCTCGAGTCCCTAAACATAATGAGTACATTATTGAGATTGAAGATTGACAATACTTACGGCGACATGGTTGGTGTCAATGGAAACGCGTTAATCGAGTGGACGTGCTATTTAAACGAAGGCAGTGTCGCGTGTATGAGTAAGCGAACCAAGCACGCGCAAACAGTCACGATCGCTCCGTTCCGGGTTGGACCAACTAGGACCCACAGTTTCTTGATTCTCTTTGAGAAATTCGGACTCTTGAATGATTGTGTTCGCTATTTCACTTGGTTGACTCTGGACAACCTGGTACGGAACGTCAAGTAACCAACTCAAAGTACTGTTGGTATGGCGGTAAGTGATCAAGCCGCGCGAACCCTTGGGAATCTTCTGGACCAGCCTTTATACGTTTGGGGGAAATGACCATATGACTCGGACAATAGAATCTAAATATAGACACTTAGGAGAGAATGACTCCACGAGCTTCCTTCCTGAACCGCATCTCTTTCTCACCGAACGCATTGGCCTCCTTGGTCTCCGTGAAGCCAAGCCGTTCAAACAATCCCATACTGGCTCCATTTTCCTGGCCTATACGTACTACTAGGCTTTCTGATCGTATTGGAAAAGGGAAGGGGGGATTAGGCAGCATCGATAGCGGTGGGCCCGCAAAGAGTGCGGGTGACCCGGTCACATAGGAGAGCATAAGCCTTAGCGCCTCGAGCGCGAGACCCCTGCCCCGATAACCTTCCTCTGGAGGTGGAGGGAAGTCATCTATGCACACGATCTCAAAGATTCTGCAATTACGTACCTGCGATCATCACACCGACCTC
The DNA here is from genome assembly GCA_038093075.1 of Boletus patriciae. NCBI lineage: Eukaryota > Fungi > Basidiomycota > Agaricomycetes > Boletales > Boletaceae > Boletus > Boletus patriciae. The sequence continues at coordinate 17,457 of JBBPRK010000297.1, read as the reverse complement.
CGCCTCAGAGTCTTCGTCACTGGGATCGCCCTTGAGAAAAACGTTGACATCGCCGACCATTGGAAGGGATGCAATGTCACCCTCTCCATCCGCGAGGATGATAAACGTTAACTCTACCACATGATATGGATATCTGTCCGAACAGAGCCCCATGGGCCATGGCGCCGCTTACTATCATGATCTTCTCGCCAGTGCTCTGCGCAAGCTTAGTTTCTCGTTCAGGCGATTCGGTGTTGTGATCGACGCACTCTCCATTTCATAAACTTCGTCTAGGGTGAGGGGGTCAGTGCCTGTGTCCTTGAGCAGCCTTGGATCAGTCATCCAATGATAGTACCTCTGATGGGATTGATTGAGCGTGCAGCGAGCATGACAATATGAAAGTTATATACTTCAACATGATCTGGAGTCGACGGCACCAGCACCACCTGCTGACCCCGTAGTACCGCTTCTGTATGCATTTGCGTAAAGTTCAAGTTCTGAGTTTCGGAATGGCGATAGCCCTTTCAGGAGATAGGAGACTTTCCTTTCTGGTCTCCTCGGCAGCGACTCTTGGACGACAGGTCACGACACTCGGTAGCCGTCGGACACCATCTCACGCTCTCCAACAAACACTGTTGCAGTGTCTAGTATTCGTCCAGACTAGTCTCAAACATCCTCATTCACTCACAACCTTCCTCCATCACAACATGGTTCTTGGCCGGTTTGTCCACTATGCCGCGGATGCCGTCTTAGTGTCGACGGTAATTGCTGGCATTCGACGTTCAAGTGGGTTCACGTGAGTCCCACTCTCCGTCTTTTTATTCTCTGAAGTTGACCCACTGGACTCTAGCATCGAGACGACCAGGATCTCAGACCCAACCATCCGCTCCCTGGCCGAGCGTTTTCTGGGTGTGGGAGAGACTGTATTTGACATGGCACAGGCAACTGCGATAAACAGCGAATACTTCAAGAAGGATTCGAGAAGGTAGCAGGATGATGTCGGGCTACTTTTGGTGCAGGGGATGATGGTGTGTCTCCAGTATGGCGGGGTGGTCTGTGGGACGTCGCTTCTGGACTCTGTGTAATTTATTTCGGCCAGCCAACTGACGTGCGTTCTTCATTGTTCTGTCTACTTCCAGAAATACGGTGGGGTGACACTGATGCTTAAGAACACGACCTCCGTGATGGAGATGCCACGCGCTTTTCGCCCACATCAATATCGCCCAGGCCTCATCGTGGCTCACCATGATCAGGGTACAGCCTGGCACGAACTCGGGGACCTCTGTTTCTAATGTTTGGAGTCATATTCTCGATTTCAAGACAAAAATCTCTTGTTTCCTGGGAAAGCGAGCAGCGCCTTGTGTCAATCAACTTATTGTTCCCTCGCTCGAGTTCTTCAGGGTCCATTGACCCTGGTTAAGCATTAATATGGCACTGGTCCGAGACCCTCAATACACTGGGCATATGCCAGCTCAATTGGTTCGGTGGAGCAAACAATTCTTGGTATGCACTCGATCAAGAATGTTGGTAAGCTTCTCCCTCGGCGGCTAGTTGGGCTCGGAAAGAACTCACCTCTTGGTGGTTGCAGAGGGTAAGATCGGCGTGATCCTGCTTGACAAATTTGCGCATTGCCCCGAAGAAGAAGTGAACGAATAGGTTTCTAGACCGCGCCGCAGAAAAGCGGGCTGTACACTGCGATGATGATTTGCCAGACGGCAATAAGAGCAGCTGCCGCAACTGTGGGAGTTTACAAGCGTTTCGTCTCATGGTTGGGTCAAGGAAGCCACGTTGACCATGATAGATACGGCCAGGACAGTCGTATGGACACCGGGTACCTTCGGGCGGTGAACGTGAACCACAGTTTGACAGATACGGGGATGTCCACGATGGCAACCCATCAGGCAGATACGATTTGTGGCCGACCTTTTTGTTTTTGATCGACTGTACCGCATTTACACCGTACTGGATGAAACCCACGAAGGTAGAGAGCTTGGTTACATAATCAGTACTGCATCGAACAGCCCGCCTCAAGTTCATTATTATCCACACTGACTGCAATCACCGCTCATGTTCCATTCCTTTCCTTCTGGACCACTGCCTCGATAGCCTTAAGAACAGGCCACAAGGCCCGATTTTTGGGCACACAATGCTCACAAACGTACCCCAGCAGCCTCGAACTATCCCGCAACAACCCCGTTCAGCGCGTCCAGGTAGTTTCCGACTCATTCGTCACCTCTGGTAACCGATCTGACAGTGAATTATACCTTCCCCCAGGTCAACAGACTGTCTTCGCGAGATTACAGTCACTGTTCCCCGTGTCTCCTGGATCAACAACTTTATCATCTTTCCCTCAAAACGACCTGTCATTTCCATCAGCCAAACTTCAGTCTTCGCGGAAGTATCCAAAGTTTCTGAAGATCAGGGTATTGACATGGAATATGCATGACTCATTACCAAAGGTGCGTCTGAAGCTGTCTTCCCAAATCTAGCTTCATCGGTGCACAGGGCGACTTGGAAGAGCTACTGGGTGCTGTATCCCCACACGGGAGCCACGGGCCTTCCCTAGATGACGTCCCAACCTTTCCCGCACTCTCTACAGAGCCCGTGCATCCTTATCATCTCGTTGTGGTGTGGGTGGTTCAGTTCCTTTGTATCCCAGCAAAGCTAACCTTCTGTGAAGAGCAGGGCAAGAGTGCCCGAGCTCGTCTGGTGAGGATCTTGGGCTGTGCTCCGTGCATAGTCATGGACAGTTCCGCAGGTATCCCTATGGGTCTTGGTGCTGGCATCAAACTCGGAGCACACGATAAGGAGAAAGACAAAGATAAGAGTGATGACAAGGACCACGAGAAACTCTTCCATCATTTGCAAAGCCTCAAGCGCAAGGACAAGGAGCGAGATGAAGCTAGCCGCGGGTGGAAAAGCTCCGACGATCTTCCAGACGAAGTCGTAGTGAACTTTAACCACGCTGGTTGGACATCTATGCTCGAACGCTGGTTGTGCCATCGAACGCAAGCAAATCCTCAGGTACAAGGAGAACATGCACTCAAAGATATTTCAGCTTCGCCAAAGCGCCATTCATTGCATCGTCGTGTGACTGTGAAAGAGTCGGAAATGGGACCCTATGTACCTCTAGTGAAAGAGAGGATGATGGGATTATACCTGGCGGTTTACATTCACAGAGACTTGCGCGACCTAGTTGAAGGCAGGTCAATGTCTACTTAGGAATGTTGCCCGCTCATGGTTCTTGCAGGATGCTCAAAATCAGCGGTCACTGCTGGTTTAATCGGTGGGCGTGTTGGTAACAAGGGTGGCGTTGGTATCAGCCTCAAAATCGATGGTTCCACTTTCTTGTTCTTGAACGCTCACCTGGCTGGTATGTGGCAGGTTACTGCACTCATACATTTCATGACTTCATGTTTGTAGCCCACGAAGGAAAAATTCATCACCGGCTCGCAAATCTAGCAAAGATCAAGGTCGGGTTGTTCATGATGTGCCACCATGCTAGCTGATTTATTTCTAGGCTGAGCTTGCGGTGGACGATTTTCTGCAACCCAACGATCCTAGAATGTCAAGAGAAGGTGACCAGACATCTGCATAACCCCCGAATAACGGGTTCTTACTCTTATCAGATATCACAGACAGATTCGACTATACATTCCTCTGCGGCGACTTGAATTTCCGATTAGATATTACCCGATTGCATGCGGATTGGCTGATTTCTAGACAAGGTACGTGTCTGCTTGTGACCCCTTGATTATCCGTGAGCTGGGCTAAGTATAGTTACCCGCAGATTATGCACAGGCATTTGCGTTTGATCAATTGAAACGGCAAATGGAGACGAACTCGGCATTTTCTGGTTTCCAGGAGGCGCCTATTAACTTTCCGCCAACTTTTAAGTACGATGTGGCTAGCCGTTCCAAAACAAAACGACGGCGTAGCAGGCGCTCTCCTATGGATGGTAGCGAGACTGGGGGAGAGGGTGGCGATGAGGAAGAAAACGGGGAGGATGTTGAAGGCGAATCGCGTTCGCTGGCATCATCCGGGTGGACCGCACAATCCAAGGGTGTTGCCTCGGAGCCCGAAGACGACGATTACTTCACTGCGTTTACCTCGAACCCGACTGTAGGCGAAGGAGGACGTGTGGCCTTGACTGTAGCTGCACAGAGAGCGAAGGCAAAATGGAAGGCACTTCTCTCGCCATCCGTTGTCTCTCGAGCGCCTCCAGCATGGTTGCGGAACACGCGTGGTCTGCGGGATATCGTGCCAAGGACGAAATCTCCCGATATTGTTGAACACCCTCCTTCTTCTGGCGCCTCGGCTGAGGATCTTCCGTCAAGTCCCGTTGAATTTTCGCACCAAACAAACCAGCTGTTAGAACCACCCGATAGGCAGCATATCTTCATTCCTCGACCATCGTCACGGGGGTTTTCTACCAAGTCTGTTCCTTCAACGCCCATCGAGCATCCTCTTGGCAATGAAGACGACATTGCCGTCTATGATTCTTCTCACAAACAGCGGGTTCCTAGTTGGTTAGTATAATTTCTAGTGGAATCGAATTAATGGTTGATCCTGAGATGGTTGCAGGTGTGACCGCATTCTATGGAAGTCGACCGTCAAACCTGATATCGGTGATGTGGAGCCAGATATGGTGGAAATAGCAAGACAACGCACTCGAGTCGGTACTTTAATCTCCCAAGCTATTCGGCCGTTCTCAGTTAGAGCTCGACGCGACTCGGGAGGCTCCCCGAATTCTGAGGTTACTTATTCTGCCAAGCAAGACTACTTCAGCCGGCCGGCGACGAAGGCAACTTCGGGAAACCGGCCGCTGTCGTTAAACATACCTCGGATTCCCGCCCGAACCACATCAATAGAAACCTTTGATCAGGTACAAGACGATCGCCACCTCTCTATGCGGCCACCGACACAAGACTCCGATGACTCCACGCGTGCCTCTTCGACAGACGCTCCGCCAACTCAGAAAGCCGATTCGGATTTACCGTCGCTCCCGTCGGTTTCCATGTTTCGAAGTGATGGTCCAGAGTGTCCACCTGTTCCTCCTAAGGATCTTTTACCACCATCTCGCTGGCGTTTCTTTCCCTTTCGAAGAGACACCTCCCAGAGCACCGCTACCCAGGGGTCTGCCGTTTCAACACTCAACTTCGTGCCTCAACCTGCCAAAGGCGATATCGTATGTCTGAATTACAGCAGTCTGGATGACAGGGGGATGCGTCTCCTAGAGGGTCGCAGTGATCACCGGCCGGTCGTTGGATCTTATGCTGTATACCTGTGACTATTCCCCTCTTGTGTTCACCTCATGTATGCTTCTCATCGCATCGCATACTACTTTACATTTCGTAGATTCGGATTGCATTTCTCCCGATACCTTAAAGATCGCTGTATGGTAATTTATGTACGGACTCTGTTACGCTCATTAGACCTACCATATAACAACTCACTTTCGTGGCTTAGTTTTCTGCGAAAAGTATCTTGTCTGGTCAATCCATGGTCATAGGTACATAGATGATACAGTACAGCATGGGTTCAAGAGGAGATGGTAACCTCGACTTCCACACCGGGCTCCAAGCTAATTGAAGTCTGAGAAATCGCTGTCAGTGTAGTATCAGCGCACAGCAGACAATCTCCTTACGATTTGCTTGACGATCTCGCTAGAAGAGTGGAGGTCAATGAGACGCTTGTGAACCTTGAGTTCGTAACGATCCCAGGTCTTTGAACCTTCACCACAAGGCTGAAAGACGGGAGATGAGCGATAGAGACGTACGCGGCAAACAAAGACATACTGTTTTACGCGTGGTGATCTTGAGGACTTTGGTAGGAAGGCGGACTGGCCCCTTGACGCGGAGTTGCTTGTCCTTGGCACGGTTGATGAGATCAGTCGAGACTGGGACCACGATTAGAAACAAGCGACGGGGAAAAGAAACAGGGCTGCGCACACTTTTCCAAGTTCTTGACGTTGCTGCTCGTCAACGTGATACGGATCTTGTGGATTTTGGCAGCGGGGACGGCGCCGGCTGCATCGTAAGCTTTCTCGTCCTTAGCGACGTAACTCATTCTGAAGCAGGTGTATGTGATGAATGAGTCAGAAGGTGACTAGAACGAAGGATGAGTCGTGATCACGCTCCGACGTGCCCAGGTTTTTGATGATGAGGAAATCAAGATTAAAGTTCAAACACTACACTCGGCAAGAGCCGAATATGTATAATGGCCCACGTGATTATCGGGCTTGGACAGTGACGGTCATGCAAGGAAAGTCGGGTCTGCCGAACCCTCCAAGGCTTTCGCTCATCTCTCATCAGGATTCAACAAGTACTACCCGCCAGATTACGATGGAGAGAAACACAAGAGTCTCAATGCATACAGAGGTTAGCGTCCCCCCTCGTGTCAAGTATCAACGCTCACCTCATTCGCAGGCAAACACGCCTTGGGCGATCGGGCCAGGAAAATCGACAAGGGCATCCTGATAACCCGTTTCGAGCTTCCGTTCAACATCTGGTGGTACACATCCAAACTTTCGTTTCTCTCCGCCTGCCGCTCACATACTATATGCCTCCAGTGGGACGTGCAACAACCACATCGGGATGGGCGTGCGCTACAATGCAGAGAAGAAGAAAGTCGGGTCTTACTTCTCTACCCCCATCTATTCCTTTCGATGCAAATGCCACCTGTGCGATGGCTGGTTCGAGATTCATACGGATCCAAAGGTCAGTGGTCCACTTCGTCGCCGCCGCATGTCTCACATCCGCTGCAGAATACTCGCTACGTCGTCGTCTCGGGTGCGAGACAGAAAGACGAGGAATGGAATCCAGAAGAAAACGGCGGTTTCGCGATACACGGTACGCGGATACATTTTTTGTCCCACCCTCGCCCTGTCCAATTCTGACGTGCGAACGCGTAGACACGGATGGCAATGCTGGGCCCGCAGATCCGCTCGCAGCGCTAGAGAAATCGACGACTGCCCAAGACCACGTCAACAGGGTGCAGATACCTCGACTCGAATCCTTGCAAGATGTGTCCGATCGGTACAATGGTGATCCCTACGCACTCTCGTCCCTCGTCCGAAAGCGTTTTCGTGTGGAGAAGAAGATTGATATTGCGAAACGCGCGGCAGATGATCAGCTCAAGGGGCGGTATGGGCTGCCAGAGACGTTACAACTCGCGGCAGAAGACGATGAATCCAAGAATGCGGCTCGAGAGCAGTGGGAAAGGGGCAGGAGAGAACATGAGGCGCGGACAAGCATTAGGAAAGCGAGGCTGCAGAGCTCCGCTATCCCTTTATCGATTTCGTCAACGCGTTCGCCGCAAAATCGTGACCCCGTTGCTTTGTTCAAGGCACGGGTGCTCAGCAATACTCGCCAATCGCGTACGTTAAAACCCCCAGACAGGCTAAAGTAATCAATAGACCTTGTACCGTTTCCATCACTCATTGTATACTCGCAACATGCACTGTACCCAGGTTAGCTATCCATTAAGAGACCAAGGTCTGAGCAAGAATACGCGATAGCAGAGTAGAACAACATTAGGAATACAGAGCAATGACACATAAACCAAGAAGAAAATAATAGAATAACAGGGCGTTCTGGACGGAGACGAGTATGTCACCTCGGGCGTGAAAATGAAAAATGGAGGATATCCAGCATAAAGATGAAAGCAAATAAATAATCAGAACACGCAAACTGACGAGAAAAACTATGAAGTAAAAATTGCCCATGGTTGGTCGAGTGTAGGCATCGGGTCCTCCCATTTCCAGTCACCACTCTGATAATATGCTGACTCGCCTCCGTCAATCTCTCTTAGAGATCCAAGTCGAAGAGGATCAGTGCGGTCCCCTGGTTCATCAATTTTGTTTTTGTCAGGCGAACCAGTACTGCCCAACGAATCGCCCTCTGAGCCAGACTCTGGGCTAGGGTTGGTCTCGGACGAAGGGACGAGATCAGGTGTGGGTGCTTTGGAATCGTTATCCTCGTCCTCCAGAGTGGTAAATGAAGAGAAATCGATAAACTCCAAGAATGCATCGTTGGCGGGGCCCAAATGAGGCGAGAGAGCTGTGGGTGGTGGACCAGCATCCCCAACTCCGTGTACAGAAAGAGCAGCAGCCGTTGCGGCTGCATCCGCAGGCTCCTGAGCCACGCCTGCTAAAATCTGATTCAAGGTAGAGGCGATGTCATGTTGCATCTCGTTGTCCGTAGACGCAGTCATAGCAAATAGTTCCTTCATGCGATCAAGGAACGCAGCGGCGTCCTCGTCAGTCTTGATGCTTTCTATTTCCTGCTGTCTCTTGAGAAGCGCCTCGCTCGTCTCACCCTCCCATTCCGTCCTTGCCTTCTTCGGCGATGGTGCATTACTTGCTTCGGCTTCCGAAGGGGCTACGTTAGTGAAGGTAGCGACGTCCTCTTCAGGGGGACGCTTGGCTCCAGCAACGGAAGGAGCCGTTTCTGGTGTGGCAGGGCCCCTACTCGCAGTCGACATTTTCCGGCTAACTCGAGTCGCCTTGGCCTTGGCCTTCGACGGAGGCGACTTCGGGGGCTGGGGCGAACTAGTTGCCGGTTGAGGAGTGGGAGCACTGGTAGCAGGAGTGGACGATGATGCAACGGCAACCGCAGGGGGAGGGGTAGGGGATGCAATCGTGGAGGGGGGTGGCGGAGCTGACGGGCTGGGTGGAATGGAAGGTCGGTAATCTTTCTTCATCTGTTGTGATATGGGTTGTTGTTGGGAGTGCGGTTGGGGCTGGCTAGGGTGCAAATGGGATTGTGGTGGGGGTTGGAGTTGAGATTGCGATGGCGGTTGTGGTTGTGGAGACGGATTGATGGAGACTGGACGTCCATTGCTCTGGGGTACATGGGGAGCTATCTGAGATATATTCTGCATCGGTGGCACCGAGAGAGCAGAAGCGGGGTTTAAACGACTAGCAAGCGAAGCGTGCTGTTGAGAATTGGTAGCGGGGGGGCCAGCAGATGGCCTCATCGCACGCCAGCGATTCTCAAACTCCTCGTTGAGCTTATGGATTTGCAACCGCATGTTACGCAGAGTCGACAGACTGATAATGAACTGTGGTGAGGGAGCGGACAAGAGCTGCCGTTGCCTCGCCACTGTCAGCACCTAAAGGAGCGAGTCACAAAGTAAGTATGAGGGAGACAAAGAGACAAAGAAACTCACAATGGCGACGTATCTGCGGAGAAGTTCTTCATTTCTGAAAACTGCGAAGTACATATGCAGTCTTGAATCGAGCTCCAATGACATCTTGTACACTTGTTCAAGGAGTTGAACGTATTCCTGTCGTTGCTCATCCGCAATTTGTTGCGTAGCCATTCCGGGGAGACCTTGAACGAGCGTGAGCGGCAACAAAGGAACACCAAAAGGGCTCACTACGTTGTTGAAATACATGCTTAAGGTGACCTATCGCCATCGTCGCTTGCTGGACTTGATCCTGGGTTGGCGGCTGCTTCTGAAGTGCAGCCGCAACACTCTCCGGCACGAAAGATCCATTCACCATCTTAACTTCGCCCGCTGTACCAACCATTGTGTTTACTCCAATAGGCTGAGGAGGTCGCTGAGCGCCAGGCTGCAAACCGATGGACGATGGCTCGTGCATATTGGGCAACGGACCCTGCGCGTTCGCCATATTCTGCTGCTCTTGTTCCGCATTCCTCTTCGCCACCATTTGTTGAAGCTGTTGCTGATAAACCTTCACGAGGTCGGCACGATGACGCTCCACAAAGTTGATCAAGTGGTCGGGAACACGTTGAGCACGCATGTCTTGGGTGCTCGTGCCCACATACCGCAAGGCTGCGGCGATGAACTGCTGGTTGGGAATCTGGCGTTGGGGGTTCGGAGGCACCTCCGCAGGATTCCCAGACATGCCAGGAGTCGCACTACTACCAATGGTAAGGTTTGCATTCATTTGGTGTGTCGGCTGTTGCGGCGACCCTGTCGTCGAACGATTTCTGACTGTCTGGATATAGGCGGTCTCAAAGCGCCGAAGATACTGCTCGTAAGTGTGTTGAAGCTGTTGGGCGATTCCAGGCCCACACCGCGCTGGCTCAGAGTCGTTTCCAGGAAACTGAATGAAGCCTAATCGACCGCCAATGACGGCCCACATATCTCGCTGAGTTACCTGGTTGGGTTCAGGATCACGTTCGATAATCTTGTACCAAAAGAACTCACTGATGCTGCACCCTGTTCATGCATGACGTAAACGTGTAATTGATGTAACTCTACCATCCTATTATCCCCTATCGGAACGCGAGAGCCTGGATTTATATTTTGGCTTCGGCAGAACTGAGCATACGTGGATTCAAACCGGTTCTTGTCCAATGGCAATGGCATAATCTCTGCGGACTGTCGCGACTGGTCGGGAACCTTCTGTCCACCTTGGACCGCAAAATTCCCAAGATTAGGAGACATAGTATTCGGTAGTTGACCACCAGGAATTTGGTGGGGGGTGCCTCCAGTTCGAGGAGGGATGGTATTTGGCCGCACAATCTGCGTTGGTTGACTAGGGATCTGTTGGTTTAAGGCACCCTGATTCTGGGTAGGCATCGGAGATGGACCATTGCCACCAGGAAACTTGTACTGATTCGCAACAGGTTGGTTGGCCTGAGTAACAAAACCTGGCTGGACCTGAGGGTTGGACGTGGTTGCCTGCTGAGGCTGCTGCGAGGTGGGATGCGCCATAGGGTTGCTACCAAAGCGTCAACAATAATCAGAGCGCTTACGATCAAGAGAACATACATATGAGATGGTATACCATTCACCATCTGCTGAGTCACCATAGCGCCAAAAGTGGCTACAAACTTGGTATACACATCCTTCCGGTTAGCAAGCTCCGTACGAAGCTGATTGATCTTTTGCTGCAGGTGAGGATCAACGGAACCAGTATTGCGTGCGTTCTGCATAAGAGCCGACATGTTGTTCTCAGACTGCGCGATCAGGCTGAGGAGATAATTTCTCCTTTCCTGGAACTCGGGCGGCGTCATCATTCTCTTCTGAGCAGAAGACTGCTGCATCCCCTGATTGGCACCAGGTGGACCAACGACTTGCGCAGCAGGATGGGGAGAACCGTGCATTTGATCCTGAGAAGGCTGCATGGATGGGGAAGCAAACATGTCCACGGCAGTTGGTCGATCCGGCGCATGTTGGGCGCCGAGACCTGACTGCTGGAGACGAGACATTTCCTGTTGATTGAGCATTTTGAGCTGGCGGGAAACGTTGGGGTTATTCATCGCCGCATGCACCATAGGGTTCATGTTGAACGCAGCCTTCATTTGTTGCTGGGTATTCATGGGCACGTTGGGGAAATTAGCCGGTATGAGGGACTGGGGCTGGTTTGACTGGGGATCGTGGAAAACAGGGCCAGGGGCGTTCATACGTTGGGCGTTAAGCCCAAAGGATTGCTGAATCTGTTGAACGATGGGTTGACCTTGACCATGAGAGAGAGCCTGCCCTCGCACGAATTCCTGCATCTAAACAAGGAAAATGTTAGCATCAAGTCAATTACGAGAAAATCGGTCCTCAGTGATATAAACTTGGGCAGGAGCGAGGATTGTATCCAACGCAGTGCCGAGTGATAAGATGGTAAATATGGGGTAATTGGAGAGAAAGGGGGATTGTCAACTCAGATCATCATCGCATACGAATAAGACATGCGTATAGTAATGCGAAGCAAGGAAATTTCCCAGACATGACAGGCAGCGTCGCAGCGAGAAAAAAACGCGGAAAGAGACTTGCCTGGTGGTTCATCTGGGAAGCGGCCAGATCGCCCGACTGCTGTGGACGGTATGGGTTCTGAAGCTGATTCATCTGCTGCCACATGCGACTGTGCTCGGGGTTAGAGAGCGCCGAAATCATCTGAGGGTCGGGTTGTTGTGACTGCGGTGGCTGTTGAGATATCTGGGACTGTTGGTGGGGATTGGGCGTGAGGTTCTGGGAAAACATGGGGTACGGGTGCATGCGATCGGCCATAATCCAAAGTCTGGGTTTAGTAGGAGGAAGATGGATGTTTTAGGGTGCTGTAGGGCGCTACGGCGGCCGGGACGAGCTCGACGTACGGGGGACGACGGGGGACGCTGTCGGGAACGAGGGGGCCGTGCGCGGCGGCGGGGAATGGGGGTGGGCAACTTCAGCAGCAAGCACAGAAGGACGCTGGTGGTGGGAGCGAGGTTGGGTCCGACCTTCCAAACACCTGCTAAGCACAGACCATAACGGACCAAGGCGGACTTTGAAATATATCGTCTTGCATACGAAGTCCTCCCTAAAAAGGTATCTCACCACAATTTTATTACAGAAAATACTCGGTTTATTCGTCCATACTCCGCGGATAAATCGAGCCCTGCACGTCTGCACACCCCTTGTACAGCACATCCACGACCCCTCGTTGGCAGAGTAGCGCCTAGGAACCGCCAACAGTATCTTGCAACGCCCGCCCGCCATAGTGTCCCCATTGTCCACAATATTGTCCACGACATTTATCGTTATCTAACACATTTATTTGGCACGCTCTTCAGCCAGCACGCCTCGCCCTCACCACCAGTGCGGCTGGTGGAGCATCAGACGTGAACGTGCGTGCGAAGCTCTTACCCTGGTTCTCTCCTGCAAGAGGGAAAACGCCTCGCTTTTTTTCCCCTCTGGGATTTCCGTGTGTCACTTTATATTCATGTTTCGACTTTGCTGGATGGAGTTATCAGATAAACTTTATTTCTTGCATGTATATCCCAACTATATCTAACCGTGTCGTCACATAGCCTAGTACTCACGCATGACGACCCTCTAAGGGGCAGCCGTTGTTAGACACCCACCGCTCGCTACACAGCCTTTACTTGGAACAACCAATGGACAAAGGGCTGCTGCTGACTCTGAACGCCATAGTGCAACGGAGGCTGTTTCATGCACTCACTGTCACACGCTGTAAACCCCAAATATTTATAATATTCTTGTCATCGTTCCAGAACCTTAACTGCATTCCGGTGCATGAGGCGGCAAATAACCGTTCACCGACTTCATAACGAGGCAGCGCACGGACTCGACAATATTTTTTATTTGATCTTTTTCGGTCGGGGAAGGTCTCGTTGTTTCAGGATGTACGTACAAATAGTTTGTGGTTGACAGCAGATGATTTGCTGCTGGTTTTCACGGGTGTGCATATTGCCAATCCGGAGTCCAGTAAAGTTGTTGATATGAATAGTAGCGTGGAAATGAGCAAGGTGAGTTGTGAAGATGTTCATAATGTGGTCTAAATCTGCGAACCATGCTGATCAACTGTCTTTTGGAAATGGCTATTGCTAACGAAAACTGTGAGTGTAAATGATGTTGGTTCATTGGTTCCAGATCCTTTCCCCTCGTCAAGTGAAAAAAAAAGGTCGTCGAGCTTCTATAGTAGGGGACTGGCACCTGTCCATGTCCGCAAAGTGAACAAGAGCACTGCGTTAGGGCGGCGCGACGATCGTTCCGACAGCCACGACTGTCAGTCAAGGCTTCTTCTGTTGCTCTGCCATCCGCTTTCGGACGGTCTCGACGACAGAACTCACGTAGAGATGGTCAAATTGCTGAAGGCGATCTCTGTAGGCCTTTTCTAGATGAATGGCTACCTCAGGGGAGGACTTCGCGGGCTCGGTCGCTGTTGCAGCCGTTCGGATGAACCCGAGACGCGCACCGACTACGTCCCAAGATTTGCGAGTTGATACCTACGATGACCAAAGCTTGTCACAATGCACGACGAGATAAAGCAACTCGGCGACCAACCCTAGTGAAACTTCCTTCTTGCATGACTGCGACGTGCAATGAGTATACATCAATCACGGGTCTGCTCACATCCGGCATGACGATGGTCGTATTCAATTGCATAGATTTTCCTTGGCAAAAATGTGCATACGCTGTATCAAAACGGGGTTTGTCGAGCGCAGGGGGGATATATGATGCGAGGGCGGCGAATTGTTCCGGGTTTGGGTGTGAGACTTGGGCGATGGCCTGGTTTAGCCGGAGCAACAGGTCTTCGCGGCGCTTGATCTCAAACTGCGCTCTTTGGAGCTTGGCTGTCCAGGATGACTCTTGGGTTTCAGGCAAAGGTGTGGTGGTTGCAGTGGGTGCTTGAGTCGAAACAACATCGGGCAGGGCGGGGGCAGACCGCGCTTGAGCCTCAAGGAGCGGTTGAGCGGCGCGCAACTCTATGGCGAAATTTTGCCAGGACTCGATCGATTCTTGAAGAACTTTCCGACGGTCGATGAGCTCGGGAAGTGTGTAGACCTTTGTGGGGACTTGTGGTTGCCCCGTGGAAGGACCAATCTGGGGTTGAGAAGACGATCGGCGGAGATGGGGCGGGTCCAAGGGAGTATCAGGGGGAATAACGTTTGGAGGGGCGGGCGGCGCTGTTCCAGAAAGTGCCCCGGCCTGAAGTGTATCGGTTTCCGTGGACGGCCTTATCATAAATCAATTAAGCATGGTTTTACGTTCGCCAAAAGAGGAGCTAGTAGCATACCTCTCACCTGCCCCTGACCTAGCTTCTCTACTCGTGTCTCCGCCCGGACTATCTTCATGCAGTTCACCATTTTGGGCCATCTTGATAGCCCTATCGACTCTATCTAGCAAGTCTTTCCTGCTCCTCGCTTCACCACGTACTTGTTGTATCTTGGAATTAGGGATGCCGGATCGGGCAGCCATGAGATGGAGGACAGCATCGTCGATGTGGGAGATCGCTTTTTGAAGGAGAAGATTACGAGCACGAAGATTAGATACAAGCATCGTACGAGTCTGCCGGTCTGTCTCTTTCCCTTTGTTCGCGGAGGACGGATGAGGTGGCGCGGTGGAGGGGCGCGGAGGGATGTCGGACGGAGGTTTCATGGAATATGATTTAGAGACCACTGAGGACGATCCTGGAAGTACCGTCTTTGTCGCTGTGGGCGATTGAGTGGACACATTTGCAGGTGGCGTTTGGTTTGGAGGATCTTCGTCGAGTATATTACAACTGTCTGGTATCATGTAGCATGTGGAATCTGACGACTGAAAGCTGATTAGTTCAGGATTAAGCCATAAGAAATGTCGGAGCGAGAAAGGTACTGACGGTGGAAGCGGCAAAGTAGTAGGGTACGATGAGGCGCTATACGCCAAGTGACACAGCCACGCGAACGTAAGGCGAACAACTGGATCGCAATTCATGTACTTAATGTTTTAACAATAAAAATACGATGATGATCGGTACAACATGTAATGGCAAATACATGACGAGATGGTGGATCGATTCTAGAAGATGTAGGTAGAATATTAATGTCAATGGGTGGCGCTTCCCGAGCTGCTCCCATCTTCTGGTTCGATGGCGGGTCCTGCCTCTAAAATAACATCTTCATCGTCGTCGACGTCGTCGTCATCGTCATCGATGTCTTGGTCTGGTTCTTGTTGATCCGCATAGAATCCATTACCTTTAGTGACATAAATGCTTCCCGGTTTCTTTGAAAGGGCAACCGGTCCGACGGCAAGAATGTGGTCATCGCCGTCTTGGGGTAGTTCCTCTAGTAGGTCGGTTTCGTCGACGGCCGCGACGGAAGCAACCTCGCGCTTGAAGCAGTAACGGAGGCCGACGGGTATCAATACGCCGACGACGACTGCGGACAAGAGGAAAAAGTTCTTCCAGGAAATGAGATGGAAGTCGGCGGCAGATGTCATTTCATCGAGACCACCGCCGATGGTCGTATGTATGACGGTGGTACCAAAGACGCCGAGCCAAGTGCTTGACCAAAATGGAAGGAGACCGATGCCGACGTGGGGACAGATGATGTTGATGACCCAGTGTGGGGGGAGAGGTGCGATGCGGAGGATGATGAGGAAAGAAACGATGTTGTCCCTTTGTTGGCGAAGTTTTTCGGACCATGTATCAAGGCGAGCCTTCCACTTGGGAACGGTGAGGAGGGCAGGGCCAAAGGCGGCGCTGATGAAATAGCAAAGAGTAGCGCCGGTAGCGACGCAGGTGCAGGCGAGGGGGAGGGCGATGGGGACGCCCCAGACTGCACCACCGAGGATGGCGAGATACATGGAGCCAGGGAGAGAGAAAGCCTGGAGGCTGTCAAGGGAGAGTGAGGACGGGGGAAGGGGAGAGGGCGAGGGACATACAATAGATATGTGATGACATAACAGACGACGATGCGCTGTGGATAGATATCACGGTACTTCTTTAAAAGGCCGTTAAGCGCCTTGAGATCATCGAATGATTTGGGTATGTGGAGAAGCGGACGATCGTCACTAGGTGGGGGTGAGAAATAGAAGCATGGGAAAAGAAGGAACGGACGGTTCGAGGGTGGGGAGAGCAAGGAAGAGGGTGCCGCCGAGGACGAGGGTGGAGAAGAGGAAGAGGGCTGCCATGCGGAGGGCGGCGGAGAGGAGAAGGCGGGCAGGGGAGGGACCGCGGGTGGGCTGGGTGGAGCCATAGAAGGAGGCGTCGTCTTGGATGAGGGGGTCGGTGTCGTGCACGGTGTCGAGCGTGTACTCGGACGTGTTTGAGTGGTGCTGCATCGTCGAGGGAGGAGACAAGGTCATGAAGTCGTGTCACTCGGGAAACTCTTTCCTTTTTCGTGACTTCCCACGAACAAATTAAATAAATAACTGTTGCACGTGATTGGTGCGACAAAGGAGGGCGTGCACTGAGCAGGGACGGCGCGCTGACTGAGAGGTCTGTGCAGGCGACAGTGGGTGATCAGCGATGACACACATCCTCCCTCCACACTTGGACATCTCTCTCCACTCTGCACTACACATGGACCAGCGTCAGAGCCAGCCCGCCCAGCAGCAGCAGCAGCAACAGGACCAGCAACAAGACCAGCAACAGCAACAGCAACAGGCGCCCTCGCAGCCCCCCAAGAAACGCAGAAAACCAGACTCTCCCCATGACGAGGTCACCTCGCCCTCTGAGCCAAGACGCCTCAGACGCTCCCATGAGGCTTGCGCACGCTGCAGGAGTAAGAAAATCAAGGCAAGTCCCGTCGGTAGTCACCGACCGCAAATCTCCGTTCGCCTGTCTCACTCTCATTCAGTGCGACTCGAAGCATCCAAAGTGCACCGCCTGTGCGACCGCGGGCGTGCCCTGCCAGCAAGAGGACAGACACAGACAGACCCTCACTCTCCGCGGCCACACAGAGTACATCGAGCGCCAAATCGCCCTCTGTGACGCCCTCCTCAAACGTCGTCTTCCTGGTTTCAACCTCGCCAATCTCGACGACATCTGTGTTCGCGAGGGCATAGACCTCGACGGCACCCCTCTCCAGCCTCCCCCCGAGCTCCCCGACTCCCAGTTCCAGCAGCACTCAAATGCTCCCCCTCCCGGCTCTTCCTATTACCCTCCGCTCGTTCCTGCCGGATACCCCCACCCCGGCGTCCCAATATATGGCCCTTATCCCCCCCACATTCCCATCCCCGCCCCTCCTGGCTCCTATGCCCCCCACATGCATCCCGGATTCCCTCCCCCTCCCCCCCAGCACATGCAGC
>JBBPRK010000296.1:0-27153 GCA_038093075.1 Boletus patriciae | reverse complement strand
AGAGCACCGAGGTGGTGGGTGGAGGCATGCGGGATGCGATCGTTGAGGTGAAAGGAGACGGCGCGTACGATACGCTGCGATGGGAGACGGGCGTCCATCGCGTACAGCGCGTTCCAGCGACGGAAGCAAGTGGACGGGTGCATACCAGCACCGTCGCGATCATTGTGGGTTTGGATTCACGTTGGAGACTGTCTGGCTGGTTCTCACCGGGGCATAGGTACTTCCACTCAGCGAAGAGGCTGAACCCGCTGCGGACGATAATTTGTTCAAGATGGAGGACGTCCGGATCGAGGTGATGCGTTCACGTGGCGCAGGTGGACAGGTTCGTGTCCGTACATGGTTTGCGTCGATCGTCACTCAATCATGCGTTTCTCAGCACGTCAACAAAACTGAGTCGGCGGTGCGTTTGACACACGTGCCCACGGGCGTGACGGTGTCGATGCAGGACGAGCGGAGTCAACACCAGGTTCGGACCGCTTCCTAGCCCTTGTTTGATGGACGGTTGTTCACGTGTCTTATCGTCCTAGAACAAGCGTCGTGCATTCCAAGTCCTTCGGGCCCGCCTCATGGACATGAGAATTACCAAGGACATTGCTGAGCGTCGTGCAACCCGCCAGAACCTCGTCCGGACGGCCGATCGCAGCGAGAAGATTCGGACGTACAACTATGCACAGGCGAGTGACTGGTCGCGTGTTGCTCAAGGCGGCCCAGCTTGACGTCTCCCCTTCTAGGACCGCGTTACGGACCACCGCATTGGCTTGTCGTTGATGAATCTTCAGTCTTTCATGGAGGGCGATGGCGTGCAGGAGTTCTTGAGTGCGATGAGGCGCAATTGGGAGGAAGAGATGATGGAAGAGGCTGTCAGCGAAGCAGATTAGATACACAAGTACTAGACCTATAGGTTGGCATGAACTGGATACATAGAGAATATTGTAATTGGTTGAAGCTCTGATGTTCGACGGGAGCTACACGATGATTATCACAAGGGGTATGTAGACATGAAACGCTCGAGCACAATATTTATCTGATAAGTTTAATACCTAACTAAATCGTTTCAGTCGTGCGACGTGAACTCATCTCGGGTTGATTTGCCCAGGTATCGCGTTGGGTTCGTGACAGGTTCTTCGGCCGACGATAGACTACCACTCGACTTCACGGTCCTGGCTCGCGCCCGTTACATGAGCCGACAAACGTGAAGATCGGCAATGCCAAGCGCTTCGAGTTGTTCTTGAGTCACCTCCCGTTCGTTGGCAAGCAGTTTCTCTCGAGACTCGATCGGGAACCAGTCCGCCATGAAGTTGAGCAACCCATAGTCGATGTTGGCTAACGCGATTCGTGAGCGATGCAGGATGCGACATGCGCCGAGCGGACTCACATGGATTTGCCTGCAGGACCGTCGGTGCGCGACACATGGGACAATTCGCCTTGCCACGTTTCTGAAGTTTGGCGAGGCATCTGGATCGATGGGGGGCCGTTACGTGCATGCGAGGGCAAAGATGGGTGTAAAAAGTAATCACCTTACGCAGAAGAAATGGCCGCAGCGAAGCCTGATCGGCTTGAATGCGATAGAGGTACAGATGAGGCATGCATAATCGTCAATGTGCGGTACGATGGGCAGAAGAACCTCGCCGATGGCTTGTACGAGAAGCCTCGGTAGAGATGTCGAAGGACGAGTGATCAACGTGACCCGACGCGAGGAAGCCGCGGACGGAGAGGCGTCTCGTTCCAGAACATAAGACGGTATCGGAAGTGTCGTACGTTTGGCGTGCTTCTTGAGGATCTTTCGAGTCGCTTCTGAATTCGCAAGTTGGAACTACATTTCACTTGGTGAGCTGGCGCAATGAAGCGAGACGGAAGCCTGGGAGCGCTGGTTACCTTTTTCACGTCGAGAATGAACGAGTTCAAGTGCAAGAATACGTCAAAGGCTTCCCTGCTTCCGGGAAGGATTAAAGACGCTTTCTTCTCCTCGACGAGTCCTTTGAACAACTTGAGGTGCTTCTCCACTTCTTCGATGCTTCTTTCACCCCGGGTCGACTCCCTGACACTTTCAAAGACTTCTGCTTCAGCGTAGAGGCGGAAGATCTCACGCCAGGTGTACAGGTCTGACTTGCCTCCCCGACGGGGGCGCAAGGACATTGAATTATCGGCAGCGAATGAATAAGCCGAGAATGAACGGGGAGCAGAGGACGATGCCGGGCGAGCCGTCAAAGAAATCGATCTAGCAAGCGTCGAAAGAGTCGAGTTGAAGCCGTCTTGTAAAGTGTCCAAGCGGCCAGAGAGGGTGGACAGGGTGGACGTCAGGAGCTGAAAGAACGCCGTGTCGGAGGGGAGGGGGATGATCAAATCTGGGAAACGGTCACTGGACGACGGCGGTCAGCGATACATGGGACCAAGGCTGGGGGGAAGCGTACGGTTCCATCGACTCGTCCGAGTCTAGCAAGCGCGTTGCATCTTGCAACATGATGGGCGGGTGAAACAATGCTCGCGTGATACGACCAAGTGATTGTTCTGGAATGAGAAAATCGACATGATAGATAGGTTGTGTTGCTGGAGTGGAACTGTGGTGTGTCCGCCCGTCAGAAGGGTATCTCGACGATAGTCGAAGTCGAGGCTCGGGCACGGATGAGTTCAGGGTGATCTCATAAACGATGGTGGGTTTGTACGATGAATTAGACAAGCTTTCGGAATCCACGTGAAGAGCTAAAATCTCATCTTGTTCCTCGGAAGGCGCGAGATCATGCCCTGGGTAAGAGCGAAGGAGCGAGGGACCAAGCCCCAGCGAGTCGAGCTCGGAGGCAGTTTGGTTGATCAACCTTTTTAGCTAGAAGTTGAATGTTTCAGGATCAGTGGGTCAGCAGTGGGACTCGTCAAGGCGCACCTTGCGGTATTCGAAGGCATTATTTCTGAGTTCAGGGGGTAGGGTAACGAGCAACTGAGCGTAAGTCTTGGAAAAGTGCATTTCTTCAGCATCGTATGCAAGGGGTGCGTTTCAAGTCGTGTGCCAGGAACACAACTCCATTTATAGCGGTGGCCGTCGGCCGACAATGATCACAAGGCCACAAAACTCTAATAATCCACCCGCTTAGCTCCGAGATTTGGAGCGTAGTGTGTACAGCAACTGCTCTCGTTGCAGTTCGGTTGACTCGCCCGAAAGTGACGGATCACACGTTTGGCGGTTGTTATGAACGGAAGCCATTGCCAAACACGCCCGTTTTGGAAAGTGGGCATGTGTTGTGGACTTGGTGTCGTTCTACACCCCGGTCTGTGACCATCATGGCTGGCCTTTTGGAATTCCTGGCCCACGCAGTGTCGGACGAGTCAGATCCTGAACTTCCACCCGGTTCACCTCCAACTTGTGAGTTTCTGAGCACCATGCTGTCCGCATCCTCACGCCGCCGCTAGACAAGTTCGAGGGTCCTTGGTTCACGACACAAATATTGCTTGCATCATCTATCGGATTTGTCGCGTTTCTACTATTCTCTTACTGTCGGCCCCGATGGCCACTGCTCTTTGCTCCTCGCACCAAGCTCAAAGGTAGTCGCATGACACTTGTCCCGTCTCCCAAACTCACCACCACTTGCAGGCTTTTCTCCTCACGAGGCCCATGCGCACTCTGCATTCTTTGGTTGGATCATGCCGACCTTGAAGACATCCGAGTACACGATCCTCCAAATAGTCGGATTGGATGCTGCAGTGGCAAGTCTCTCTTCTGTCCCACAACCAGGCAGCCTCTTAAGCTCTCATCCGCAGCTACTAGGGTTTTTCAAAATGTCTTTCTATCTATTCTCTTTATGCTCTCTTTTTGCCATCGCGGTCTTAATGCCTATCAACTGGACGGTATGTGGTAGCACGTCACATGATCTCGTATCCATCTCACTGTTATTAGCACAACAACGGAATCGGAGGTGGTTCGGACGACGACGACAGTGATTGGCCCCAATGGACATCTTCTGTCGACCAAAATCCTGCCAACCGTGACTGGCTTGACCTGATCAGCGACGCGAATTCCTACCTCACAGTACACTTCCTCTTCACGTATCTCTTTACCGGCATCGCCCTCCGCTTCCTATACAAGAATTATCGACGTTATATCCGCTCGCGCCAACTGTTCTCCTTGGAACTGGTGCATTCCATTCCCGGGCGCACCGTGATGATCACCTCTCTACCACTCCATTTGCGTTCGGAACGTGCACTTGCAGAATACTTTGAGAACATTGCCTTGAGCGTGGAGAGCATTTCGATTTGCAGAGAGGTCGGGACGTTGCAAGTCCTCTTGGATCAGCGTACCAAAGCACTATTCAAGCTGGAGAAGGAATGGACAAAGTATGTGGGCAACCCAAGCATCGTCGAGTCCTACGATCCTTCGGAGAACGTGATCGCCCAGTCGAGTGACGCCGAACCGTCCCTGTTGGAGAGTCAACCCTCCAGATTTGTGGTCCCGCATCGCAGACGTCCTACACTTCGTCCCAGATGGTTTTCCCCCAAAGTTGATGCTCTGGAGTACCTCGAGGCAAGGTTCAAGGAAGCAGACGACAAGGTAAAGAGGTGGCGCCGAATTGGGAAAACCAAGTCTACCCATGTTGCTTTCGTGACGTTTGAGAAAATGTCCAGTGCGGTAAGATCGTTGACTGTTATCACCGCTGTTGTGTTAACCTTTCTTCGCCTAGCAAATTGCAGTGCAAGCAGCACACTCGCCTGATCCGTGGGAGACAACGACTCACCCAGCACCGGAACCACGGGACATTGTCTGGTCGAATATCGAACATACTCCGGGCTCACTGCTTTGTCGAGAGCTCCTGGTACTCGGAGCTGTCGGGTTGTTGATGTTCTTCTGGATATTCCCCATCACCGGTCTTGCCAGTTTGCTCAGCTACAAGGAAATCAAGAAAGTGATGCCATGGCTGGGGAGAATAATCGACAGCAATGACAAAATCCGAGCTATTGTGCAAAACTCACTTCCTTCCGTTGCCATGATCACGCTCAATGCTCTGTTACCGTTCATTCTGGAAGGTGGGGTTGAAAGAGCAGAGCATTCAGTCGTTCGTTGACCCCCCGTGTCATAGGTTTGACATACGCTCAAGGTTTTAAATCTCGTAGTTTGATTGAGTATTCGATGCTGCAGAAGTAAGTACTTTGCCTACCTGGGAGAGCCAATCAAGCTCATGTCAAATTCAGATACTTTCTCTTCCTGCTCATCAATGTGGTGTTCATTTTCCTCTTGGCTAGCACATATTGGCAACTTGTGAGAGACTTGGCGAACTCACCCGCCAAGATTCCCGAGAAGCTAGCACAAGCGTTGCAACAAGGACGAGCCAAGTGAGTTGCACAGAGCTGGAATTGTCTCCGCGACTAATGGTGTTTGCAGGCACTTCTTCCTGTCCTATGTCATCCTTCAAGGTTGCTATTCACTCTCGTAACCGTACGATGAACTAACAATTGAACCAGGGTTTGGCATCATGCCGTTGCAGTTGCTTAACCTCGGGGTGTTGATTCCTCGCATGATCTTCCGGATTTTTTGGACACGAACCCCCCGAGGTACGTACGGTTCTTACTTACTCCTTCGCTCTAAAACCCTAATATCCTGTAGAGTTCGCCGAGCTGAACGCTCCTCCAATGATAAATTATGGCATCGTATACCCCCAAGCAATCCTTATCTTCGTCATCACTATCCTATACAGTGTAGTACAACCACTCATCGTCATCTTCGGTGCTATCTACTTTGGGGTAGCTTATTTCGTCTACAAGTACAAGCTTTTATTCGGTAAGTCAACTTATCCTGTTAAGGTGATCATCATTAGACACAGGCGCGTTTGCAGTGTTCTACAAGCCTTACGAATCCCGTGGTCAAGCTTGGCCGCTGACCTTTGTACGGCTGATCTGGGGAATCATCATCTTCCAGATCTTCATGATTGGCATCCTCACCTTACGGCAGTGCTACATCATGTCCTCTCTTCTCGTACCTCTGGTTCTGGCGACTGCTGCATGGTCCTGGTACATTCACAAGACCTTCCAACCATTGAGTAACGCGGTGTGTCTGAGCTCCGTGTGCGAGGTGGAGAGGGGAGAAGAGGCCGCGGATATCGTGAGGTTGAGGGAAGGACACCCAGTCACCCGGTCGCAGAGGTATGATGGACATGTTTCGTTTTTCGAGTACTGACGCGTCCTTGTAGTAACCTAAGCCGCAGGAGATACGCACAGAACGACGAGACGTTGTACGTTGCTCCTGAAGATGAAAGGACAGACTATGTGAGAGCTCTCTTTTTCGACATCGGTTCTTCTGACTTTGGTGTTGTAGTCACAACCACCAATGGCAAACTGGTACAATGGTGTTTTGAAGTAAGTCGTTTCTTGGTCCTGGCCTGGCGACTCGCGTTGAACCCGGGTTTCAGCACTGGCAAACGACGCTATGGCCACCCTGCGCTTACTGGTGTTCTGCCAGAGCCCTGGCTCCCGCTGAAGAAGGGACAAACGCTTGTGAATGGCTACCGCAATGGCCTGATGAGGATTCCGCTTGAGTCGACCCATGGGATTGTGCTTAGTCTCCGCAAGCGGTACAGCATGTTGCGGAAGAAGGTCACATCACGTTCACGGACCACTGCGAATGGCGAGGACGAAGTGCATGCACTCGCCTCCGATACGCACGCCTCAAATCCGTGGGCAGAGACCGGCGTCGGCCCGTCCCGCGCGCAGAACAACCATCACCACCGTCTCAGCTATGATCCTGCGTCCGGCGTGATCATGCTACCCGAAGGGGACGACTGGCTCTTGGAAGAAGATGACGACGACGACGATTCGTCTGACGAGTACGATAATGCGACGCCGCAGTCGGGCGAGGTGGCGAGTAATGCATCACAGGAAGACCTTGGCCATGCCACGTCTCCCTCTGCGCCTACTTCGCCGAAGCGGCGTCATGGAACGTATTACCACCATCCGGAACGTCGTAGAACGAGTATTCCGGGGGCGTTTCCTTCTTGATCCTATACGCTCGTTTTTAGTTGCTTTTACTTACGATATGCACGGATTATCATACTTGTGGTGTTTTCTATGCAGCTAAAGTTGTGGAGTTCCCTGCGTCGGTGGGGTGGGAGCCGGCTGTGGTCATCGCGAGTGACCTTGCTCGGGGCATCTTGAGATAGGGGTGCTGCAAATGTCCATTCCAAGCGTGACTGGCAGATCGACGGACTCGTTCTCAAACCCCTATCGGCTCCGAATGTGGCTAATATAATTTAGCTAACCACACTCAATACACTTGAGCCTCTATAGATTAGCAACCAATACATTAGAGTCGTATATATGTATGTAAGACTGATTAGTATATAGGGGTCAATCTAATCTCCTGATTTCGACCCCATCCTTCATTTGTGCTCGCTCGAACACAACCTACTCGCCCACCCAACTTATCTTATCATTTCCCACACAACAGTCAACAACCATCATCATCCCACTGGACTAGTATCTTGTTTGTTCATGTAGGTGCCTTCATGTCTTCAGTGATGGCATGTATTCTAATTGCTGTCAGTTATGGCTAATATCATTCCATCTGCAAAGTCAAGCAGTGACTGGACCAACAATGAGCCCATCATGTACAACATTGCTGTCTCATCTGTTGTGCCAGGTGAGTTCTTCCCTGTCCCAGATCCATTGCTCGACCTCATAGATCCTGCCATTCTCAACTCTCCTCCTGGTTGGCCCAATCCTGCCACTGGTGTTTCTAATCTTGCTGTCAAATATCTCAGCTACCTTGATCTTTCCACCACTTTCATTGATGACTTTGCTGCCAATACATTGAAGCTTCTAGGTTTTGATGAGGGTAACACCATCATCTCTATTGGTCACACCATTCCTCTCACCATCTGTGGCCAAGCCAATTGTGTTGCTCAGACAAATGTGTGCCTTATCCATTGCTCTGCTTTCTTCCTCCTCATGCTTGTTGTCGACAAGACTCTCAGCAACAACTTGAAGACTGATGCAGAGGCCCAAGTCATAGCAGATGCTATAGCAGCCTTTCAATTCAACAATAACAAGTGCAGGGATTATGGCCTTGATCCCCTGGATTCTATGACCATCCCTTGCATTACCATGTCTGGCACCTGCCCTACCTTTGACCTCATCCCTGTCACCATGGAGCTGAGCAATGCTGTCATCACTGGCCAGCATCCCACCACTCAAACTCAGGTCTTGCAGTGTGCTACTGTACCAACACATTCAGGGCACACTGACACTGGGATGGAGGATACAGAATACAGAAAAGTTGCTCTGAAGCACTTCCTTGCTTTCAAGGAGCTTGCAAAAAGCCATTGGATGCATATTTTGGAGGGAGTTTAGGTGACATTCTCATAGTATCACTACCCTCAATCCTGACAACAAAACACTAGAGACATCCTGTACACTGGTGCCACAGAGAATACACAGCTAGTTTTTGTTTCATCTGAAGACAATTATGAAATCCTGTCTGCTGACACGAGAGTGCATTGGTGGTACTACGTCACCATGGAAAAGCACTGAGTCTGGAGTTTCGTGACCTCACAACAATGGTTAGACTTGGTTGGCCCCACCTCAGGGAAATATTCTGCTCCGTGAATCAGTAACCGGACAACCATCTTCCCCAACGACGTGTGGCATCCTCCATTTAACAGACTCAGAGAGGATTCGAGTTAGCAGCATTGGGTAATTAAGATTAAGCAGACAATGGTATAGACGACATTCCAAGGTATTGCATCTGCCGAGTGCATGTAGTATCTATCGTGTACCTTCCAATTCCAATCCAAAATAACGCCGGGCGAATTTACTCGATGGAAACCCACTCTCTACCATCACGCTGCTTGTTGTGTATCGAAGCATGCGAAGGAACCCCGTTAATACGATGGTACGCGTTAAGGTTCTTATGCAAGGTCAATTGGAAGACCGAAGCCGACCCTTGACGCGAGATGATAGTTGAGTAGGCAAGGAAGAATACCCAGATACGGTACCACCTGCCAACGGAGGTATCAGTATCCCTTCGTACATTTACAGATTGATAGAATAACTGACCGTTCACCATACTTCTCGACAACCTTGTCCCTGTTGCTCACCCAGTTGAGGTACCATTTCCAGATAGTGGCGGAATAGTGAACACCAAGCACGTCAATGTTCTTCACCTCGAAACCAGCAGCCTCGACCTGGTTAACCACCCAGCCAAGGGAACAAGAGGCATCTGCACCGGGGAAGACGTACTTGTTCATGAAGAGACCCCTGCCCATGAGCGGTGAGATTTCATGTCGTCGATCAAGGTTGTTCAGAACTTACCAGATGAGATCCTCGTACTGCCACGACGGGCGAATACCAGCAACTTGAAGGACGAAAATGCCATCGTCTTCCAACAACTCGTACATTTGCCTCATGAAAGCACCATAGCGCCTGATCCCTACGTGTTCAGCCATCTCCAAGCTGACAATCTTGGAGAAGTGACCGGGCCCGCCAGGAATTTCACGGTAATCCATACACAAAATCCTCGCCTTGTCAGGAGTAACGCCATTGTCCTTGATACGGTCGTTACCAAACTTGGTCTGGTTCTTTCCAAGAGTGATACCGGTGACATCGCAACCATAGTTTTTCGCGGCAAATGCTGCCAAAGTACCCCAACCACAACCGACATCGAGCAAACGGTCATTGGGTTGAAGGTTGAGCTTAGAACAGACGAGAGCAAGCTTGTTATCTTGGAGTTGCTCAAGAGTTTCGCCTTCCTCTAAGGTAGAGACAACACCGGAGGTGTAGATCATGCGAGGCCCGAGGAACCTAAGTGTAATAAATCAATAAAAGGATAACAAAAGCATCACAGGCGAACAAACCATGCATAGAAGTCGTCACCTCTGTCGTAGTGATCACGGACCTGCTCTTCATCTTGACTCTGGGAATGAACGATGACTTCGGGCAAGAGATTCATAAAGACATATTTGAAGAGCTCCGGTGTGAAGACCATTTTGGCCCAGTCGTGTCGTTGTTCCATAATGTCGAGTACGTCACCTGCGAGAAATGAGCGTGTGATCATGGGTAGGCGGTAGTGAGACACACCATTGAAGGCGATCTTGCCCTCAAAGTACGCGTCATGGAACACCTGCATGGGGATTTTTTCTTTGCCATGGTAAAGCGCCTTGAGCTCCGGGTCGTTGATAGTGATGTACTCCGAGATTTCCTTTGACGGAAGGATGACCTTTTGGTTCTTGCGTTTTCCGTACATGGACGCGACTGTCCAGTACGCGACAGTAATGGGAAGGCCGAGGATAACGACAAGAAAGATGTAGGTTTTGAGTCCGCCACGATTGACAATGGGAATGACACGCTTCAAGACATAAGGGACACCAATAACGAGAGCAGCGAGGTGCGCGTTGGAGAAGTAGCCATTGCCCTCCGCGAGGCCGACGAGAGGGGCGTTTTTGATGGCAGGCGTGGTGGTGACACGGACTGGAGAGAAAGACATGGCGACGGTGCAAGAAGGAGCACGGCGTCGAAGGAGAAGGAGTGGATGAACGAACAAGTTGAAGAAGGACACGTCGAGCACTTGTCTTTTTTATCCTGCCTGTCCTAAGCGGTGTTTGGCATTGTTTGGCCCGCCGTGTCGGTGACAACACCTCCACGTCCCCCAAGTCATCACCCGTGCAATGGCAAACTACTACTCCCGCTCTCCCCCACCCCTCCAGCATCCCGTGCCCACCCACCCCGCGTACATCCCGGAGCCCCCCTCCACACCTGGCCCCGGCCCCGCGTCTCCCCAGGACTACCAGCGATACCAGCAGCCCGCCCCGCACCACGTCCCTGATTTTGCCGCATGGGGTATGAACGACACGACCGCCCAGTTCGGCATGCAGCTCAGTCAGAGCGCAGTGGCCGCCGGACAGGAATATGTGCAAAAGAATGTGAGCCAACCTCTTCTATCCCCGACACCGCACTAATGTCCTCCTAGTTTGGCGGATTAATACCTTTGTCCCACCTAAAACATCACTTCAACGTCTCCAATTCGTATGTCATCAAAAAACTGCAGCTCATTGTGTTCCCTTGGAGGCATAGACCTTGGTCGCGAAAAATACGCCGTCTTGAGACAGGTCAGACCGAGTGGCAACCTCCAAGAGACGACATAAACTGTCCAGATTTGTATATTCCGCGTACGTCCCCTTTCCCCGCGCTTCGCACCTCTCATTCATTTCCGCAGTCATGGCTCTTATGACCTACATCCTCGTAGCAGCCCTTCAGACAGGTATCCAGGAACGCTTTCACCCCCAAATTCTCGGCGCATCTGCATCGCGTGCCCTCGTCGTAGTCTTACTCGACTTCCTGTTCGTGAAAGGCGGATGCTACTTGCTCAATGTCCAGGGCCCGGGTCAGGTCATAGATCTCATCGCGTACGGAGGTTACAAGTTCGTTGGGTAGGTAGCCGCCTACCTCACCCATTTACCGCCCCTCACAGTCCAACAGAGCTATTTTAACGTTGCTTACGGGACTAGTACATCCGGGGATGACAATATACTCCATAGTGTTCCTTTATGCATTTGCTGCCAACGCCTTCTTCCTGGTGAGTCCGTTCACATACCGCCCTCGGAGATCTGACCCGCGCCCCTTAGCTCCGCTCCCTTCGCTCAGTCGTCCTACCTGACCTATCGAGCACTGCAACTCCCGTCACAGTGTCTCATGCTCAGCGTAAACGACGCATCACTTTCCTCTTCTTCGAAGCAGTCGCACAGGTGGTGTATATGGCCATCTTGGTGAGGGTATAGCAAGGGCGGGAGCCTTAGGTAGTGGCACCAGCTTCCCAAGTCAATGTCCATCCTATCCTCGCAATATACTAGTTCCCGGCCAAGGCCACCATAACATTGGCATCGATCGCACGCGTGGTCTATGAGAATACACGATCCAAGGTGGAGTGCGGGTTGCTTTGTACCATTGTAAAGTGGTTCGTCAAATGGGCCTCTGAAAAGCCTATGTATGTTGTGTGCAGCACGTCCCTCCAGGTTTTCGAATCCGCATACTTACCCCCTTCCATCTGAGGTGTTGGAAGCGGGCGATGGCATTTTGAAAAGGTATGAGCCGGCGAATCATTGTCTCCGTCCGGATGCCTCACTCCCGCCTAGTTGTTGCCAGTTAACTTGGGTTAACAGGCTCTTCCAAGGTCGGATCACTCTGTTACTCTCAATCTCTGTAAACAACATCGCCTTGAGCCAACCGACCAACCCATTTGAGCATGCTTCCACATTCGACTGATCTCCGCTAGTCGCCAAGCACCACGAAAATTCTGGGTTATCAACTCGCGGTCTGGGGAGGGCCCGACCGGTAACGGTTATTTCTGGTGCAAATTCCCAGAGGTCAAACCCAAGAGTTCGTTTTGCTCCTAGCAACTTACGAGCTGCAACCAGCTGAGGCACAAGGGATCCAATCGACCACAGGGGTTGGATGGTCACTTGATTACCAACGTCGGCTGCGGAGCTTTTACTACAGCAAGGGAACTGGCATAGACGCAGGCGAACGAACGAACGAATTACTCTTCGGACCTGGATTCAAGCCACTACATCGACAACCGCACCCCGTCCCGCAGGTATCAGACTGTTGATCTCGCCAGCACTTGAGGTGAGTTATATGCAAACATTGACCACAGCTCCGTGCCAGACCTGAAAACACTGTCTGTTAGAGGACGACCTCGAGGGCTTCGCATTGAACACTTGCCTTTCACCGGAAGTCTGCACACCGAGCAGCGCGGACTCGTCTGGTGATTACCGCACATGGAACAAGCATCGTCATCAGACAGTCGGCCATGTCCACACTGTCCATATGCTGGTTGAATGTCTGCGTGGGTGTTAGCGTTGCCCAAGAGAACACAAGAATGAGAAGCACCAAATCTCATATCCAGATTCTGAGGCGGAGTCCTGATAAAGGACGATGTCTTGACCGCGCCCAACAGTTCAAGTCGTTTGTTCAACAATTCCCAGCTGAACAGCATGTCTGCGTATACCAGTATATGGCAGGCCAATTGTGAGAGTAATTCGGGGTCTAGCCTCGTTCTAGTGTTCATTCATTCAGTGGACCTGAAAGAACGTCACGGAGAGTGGAGCATACCCTTGGGCGTGCTGCTGGGGTTCTTCCTCGAGGACGATCAGCTTCTTTTCTTGTATAGCTTGCTGTGGACGTTCTGGGCGTCTCCCATAACTTGCCGACGAGAAAGGAGAATGCCGATTTAGTGGTGAAACCATCTGCGTTTCGGACCAGGACCTGGATATGGGTGATAAAACTGATGTCTGGTCTCTTCTGCGCACGTGCCGCGGCAAATCGAGGTTCGGAAGACGAAGAACAGCTTCACGTTCGGGAATGGGAACGGTGATTTTACCAGGCAGTGTGTCAAGTGGTGTTGAGATTGATTCGTGGACACCTGACATGAACTGACGGACGCTTCCCGTATTGAACAGACTTGACCACGACCCTTTGGAGGAGATAGACGCGGAGAGAGAAGATGCGACAACATAGTTGGAGGTGGTTGGGGACGTGGAGGGTAGTCGCGGCCACGCAGGGGACAGTATCGCCGCTCGGGGATCCTTGGATCTCGATAGGCTAAAATAGTCAAACTCATTCTTCGGGACAGCAGGAGAAGCGTCTTTGGTGGATGGGGTATGGGTAGCGACTGCAACTTGGAGGATGAACACCACATCCCAACTGAGAAAACGTACTCACGCTGTCCTACCGATGAGGTGTAAGCTTTGAGAAGAACCACGGCCAACATGGCAAGTGTTTGTACATCATGAGTCGCGCAAAATTCCCCATGCCTATGCAACCAAATGAACCGCGTCCTTCTAGATTAAAAACGTACTAACAGTTGATCAATAATTCGGCGAGCAACCACTCCAAAGATATTCTGTGTTGCCGCGTGAGCAGGGAATAGGCTCTGGAGTGTCCTAAACATTCTCTCATGCGCAAATTGACCATGTTCCCTGGCGACATTCGCGTTGAACTGACACAAATCCTCCAGTGTGCCTGCTTGGAAGATATACGCCCCTGCAACCTTTCGCCGTGCAAGCGAAATATCGGTCGACATCTTGATGAACACAGTACTTCGTCGTGTAGGAATCACGGAAACGTTGCTACCCTGATCGTTTGTGACAGCGTTATCTATCGTCTCGAAAGCAAAGTTCCGCTGTATTCTTTGCTGGGAGAAAGTGAGAAGGTTGGTCATGATGCGCAGTGTATGTTCGCTGTCCCCCGGTCGTCGAGAGTCCATTTCTGGACGTTGGTCTCTAGCCGCGAGTCCAAGACGGCGGACGGCATCGGATAGCAATGCAGGGGATTGGAATAATCGTGAACCATGTGGTGAGCGTGAAGCATTGGCTGGGGAGTGCGAAAGTTCACTCCCGCCATTGATTTGATGGGGACGAACTATTCGAGGTGGTGCTCTGAAGAAACAGACCAGTTCCCCTGTCCGAGAGGCATTCCGTGAATACGCAATACACGGGGTAAAAATGATGAAGGCCCTACCATTCGGACCAAAAACGCCTTGTGAGGTCCTCGGCTCCGCCAGATTCTTATTGTTTCTCAACAGCGAGACTGTGAAATCCCTAGACTTCCTCGTAGCCGGTCCCTCGTCTTCTTCTGAAGATGACTCCGACCTCATGTCCACCGCAAAGCCCACCTGTTCGTTTTCATCCCCAAACAACAAAAATCTGAGGCATGCTTCAAGACACGGTCGGCGACGCTCTCTAATGGTTTTGAGGCGCCGAAGTATGAATGCTCGATTTGGCATCGATATTAATGGGCTGCGCTCCAAATCGATTTCAGGTGTGCCTTCAGGATGGGGAGCATGTGGGTAACCTTTCGGAAATCGGAAAGAAATGCGAATGAAGACAGATGAAGACTCTCCCCAGGGACCGTGCAGGCCCAATGTACAAGTGCGCTTTTTGGTGAGATCGTGCTAACAAGAATGAGCAAGGTGGAACAAGGAACCGAAAAACTCACCTTCTCAAGCCGGATCTTGGAAGTAGAAAGCTTCGTGAGTACCGACGTGATTCTAGCAATTTATCAGCGCTCATTCGGGTACCGCGACCAGGGAAAAAGAGTTCTTACTCGTCAGGCAAACTCTGAGCTCCCTCAACCTCTTTTCCTTCCCGGAGCCGACTCTCACTCCTCTTCCTCTTTTGCCCCTGACTCGTCGTAACCTCGCCATCCTTCCCAAGGGAAGCTCTCGATCTTGACCCACTACTCACCCCGCTATCTCTGCCGGAACTCTCATCCCTCTTTCCCCCAACCCGAACACTCGCCAACCACGTGAACGCATCCATACCCACCCGAGTACCTTTCCCGCCGCCTGCATGACCTCGTGACATCGTCATTGTTGTACTCGGGATCGGGATGGCTCGTTTGTCTGGTTGTAGTTGGCTTGGGGTTCGGTTTTGGTTCTCGCCTTGGCCCTCTCGCATGCGAGCCTGAAAATTCTCGCTGATTACTTGCGGGTAATGAAGGTGTATTTGGTGCTGGGCTAAGGACGACCCCGGGTCAAACAACAATATTCCTTTGCCTCTCGCAGCACTCCCATGATGAGGTCGCAGCACGGGGTCCGCGGGTTTCTTTACCCCGGGTGTGGGTGCCGGACCTGCACGCACCTCTGCTAATATGCTTCGCGAACCAATTGGGGCAGATAGAGCTGGGACGGAGTCTGATCCTTCCGGGACGTGTCGGAAAGACTGATGTAATCTTCCAAAATCGGAGAAGAAGCGTGATTGAGCGGGCACTTTGGAAGATCCGAGGGTGTATCCCGTTTTCTGATTCGGGGACTGGTAAGCACCGTCGATTAAAAGGTGTTGAAGATATACTTGCCTCCATAGTTTCCGAATCCATTGGCCAAAACCTCAAAGTTCGATCCTTGGACCACGTGATTAGCTGGTACTCCGCTCCTTCTGCATGAAACATGAGCGATCATCACAGCAAGCTCTCGTGAACTACTAGAGAGTGGGAACATACGTACCCGTGCCTCCTTTTCTCCAGACAAATTCTTTGACTACATCTGTATGTCCCTCAAAAGTCTCTACCGGCACCGTGTCGTTGCCGGTCGCCCACATTTCAAGAGCCGTTTCGCTTCTTTGGGGTAGACTCAATAGACCTCTTCCAAATGGTAAATCGCGTGCTCTCCATACGGGATAACACGTTGTAATCATCGTCAGAGGTTCGGGTGATTGTTTTGAGCCTTTTTGAAAGAGGGCCTCGGTCTGAGGAAAGTCTGGGGCCGATGCGTCCTGTACGTTCCACACCTTGATCGTCTTGTCCAGAGAGCATGTGACAATGTCATGCACTCGAGTATGTGCCCAGTCGATACCGTATATCTTGGCACTATGAGCACGGATGCGGGCGGTAGGAAGGGATCCTTTCTGCGCATGCAACGTTAGGGATAGTAAGGATGTAGAGCCGGTAGACTAACTCGACGGTCCCAAATGAGGACCTCGTTCATATGCGAAGAGGCAAGTACGTTCGGGTCCTGGCGATTCCACTTAACTTGGGTGCCTCCGGCTGAAACAGGGTCAAGAAGAGCGGACGGTTGGGTGTTGAAATTCTCACAATTGAATGAACAAAGTCCTGAGTAACGTTAGCGAACGGCTAGGACACAGCAGCTGTCACTTACCCATAACTGGCTTGCGGGGTTCTCGAAGGTCCCAGGACCACAACCACGAGTCAATTCCAACACTAGATACTGTGTGTGGCTCAGATGTGTGCCAGTTGATGTCCGTTATTGCACGGTAATGGGAATGCAAGATATGTTCGATGGAACTCTTCCCTACCATCATTAGGTTCCATATAAGACTATGATAGAGGTAAGCAATGAGTAACGTGGGCAACTAAAACATACAGCTTTTCTGAGGAGGTAGAGACAATATACTCTGCCCGAGCTCGGTGAGGATTCCATTGAACGTCCGCTACATCCCAAGTACCACCTTGAGGCAGGAACCTCGGGATTTCGAGAGGTGCTTCGAGGTCGATGATGAATAACCCGCGCCGGCTGATGGTTTTGTAGTCAGGAAGGGGAACGACTCGAACGAAGCCCGTCTACTCACGTTGCAAGAACGATATCACGATTTGTTGGGCTAATACTCATCTATGTCTCTAGGTCAGAGATACTTTACATACAACATCGGAGCTCCAGGCGACTAACGTTGCCGACAGCATCCCCAACAAGGTCTTTCATGTCGATCTGTAAACTCCTTCTGAAGTTACCTCCGTCATCCGGGGATGTGGAAGGTTGTGACCGTTGGCTTGTTGAGGCGGTGAAATTGAAGGTCGGGACATCACGATATGACGCAACGGCAGCAGGGATACTGTCCTGCGGAAGATCGTAAAGTGGTGGGGCCCACGAGGGTCTGCGCGCGGAAAGTAGACTGAGGCTGGAGGGCACTGGCCCTTCGCGGTCACGTTCGATGTGGGAGTCATTGGCGATTCGAAAACACGCAGCCGCGTTGGGTCGCGTCTGCGACCTTGAGGATGAGCGCGACATGGTGCATCCGAACGCAGATTACATAGCAATTATTTATTTATGTCCCTCTGAGTCACGGCCTCATCGATCCCAGCCCTGGCGTGTCTAATCAGATTCTTCCGCTCACCCATAACCCCCAAGGGCACTAGCCACATTCGCCGTCTTGGAAGCATGGTTTCGTCCCTCCCTTCTCTGCCACACGTCCCTGGAACGGACCCTTCCTCCTCCATATTAGATGCCTTCAGGACCGCCATCGCAAAACGCATCTCCGATCGGTTGCCCCAACTCACGATCGAACAAGCTTACTCGGGCGTCGACTACGGAAAAAAAGGTGTCGACTTTACAGTGGCCCTTCCCCGATTCCGGCTCCCCGGAAAGCCCGACGAACTTGCAAGGGCGGTTTTACAAGATGTACACGTGCTTATTTTTTCGCTGAGCCCAGCGTGCTGACAGGCCTTGTCTCGTAGTTCCAGCCTGATGCATTCATCGCATCCATAACACACGACAAGCAATTCCTCCATTTCCAGTTGAACAACGCGAGCCTCATCCGCGAAGTCCTCGGTCAAATCCATACCCTCACGCACGACAGTCCCACCGGAAAGTATGGAACGAACACCACCGGCGTTGGGAAGAAACTCGTCATCGAGTACTCGTCCCCAAATATCGCGAAATCCTTCCACGTTGGCCATCTTCGCAGTACCATCATCGGTGCATTCTTGGCAAACTTGTACCGGGCGTGCGGTTGGGAAGTTGTATCAATAAACTACCTCGGGGATTGGGGTACACAGGTGGTGACTTCCACTCTCGCAACGACGTCGGTGCTGACATGCAACATTCGGTTAGTTCGGCTTGATAGCCTCTGGATTCGAGAAGTATGGCTCCAAAGAGGAGCTATCCAAAGACGCCATTAAACACCTGTACGACATCTACGTCAAAGTCAGCAAGGACGCCGACACAGACCCTAGCGTTAAAGTCGAGGCCGCGCGAATGTTCAGGCGGATGGAAGACGGTGATGAGAGCGTCCTTGCCAACTGGCGAGAATGGCGGGATTTGAGCGTCTCAAAGTACATCGAAGAATACGAGAGGTTGAACGTTTCCTTTGATCGATACACCG
Source organism: Boletus patriciae (assembly GCA_038093075.1). Classification (NCBI taxonomy): domain Eukaryota; kingdom Fungi; phylum Basidiomycota; class Agaricomycetes; order Boletales; family Boletaceae; genus Boletus; species Boletus patriciae. The sequence goes on along the minus strand of JBBPRK010000296.1, from coordinate 8,572 downwards.
GAGAAAGTGAAGTCGGCAAGGAGTGGATGGATACAGCAGTTCAGCGTCTCGATGAACTTGGGCTGATAAGCGACGCAAACGGAGCCAAACTGGTCGATCTGGAAAAGTGGAAGCTGGGCAAGGCCGTCCTCCGTAAAGCGGGTGGGTCTCGAGTTTGGATGTTGGCGGGGCCACCTGACGCCCGGATTCTTAGATGGGACTTCAGTCTATCTCACTCGAGACATCGCTGGTGCAATTGAACGATGGGAAAAGTACCAAGCTGACAAGATGATCTACGTCGTCGCGTCTCAACAAGATCTACATCTAGCTCAGTTTTTCCAGATACTAAAGCTAATGAAGTTCCCGTGGGCTGATCGTCTCGAACACGTCAACTATGGTATGGTGCTCGGCATGAGCACTCGGAAAGGCACCGCGGTCTTCCTAGACCAGATAATCAAGGAGGCAGCGTCCGTGATGCACGAGCAGATGAAACGGAATGAAGCAAAGTATAACTCCATCGAGGATCCAGAGCACGTCAGTCAAGAAGTCGGCATTACCGGCATCAAGATCCAAGATATGGCTGCCAAACGGTACGCTTTCGAATAACAATCTACGACTGACTGACATTCCCTTGGCAGGATCAATAATTATACCTTTAATTGGGACCGCATGTTGTCCTTTGAGGGTGATACTGGTCCATACCTACAGTATGCCCACGTCCGACTGACATCAATGGAACGCAAAAACCCGGAACTTCTCCCCCTCCCCCCGCCTCCCCAAATTGACACCTCGTCGCTTGCCGAGTCCGGACACGCCCGCGACATTGCGATCTTGCTCGGATCATATCCGGATGTCGTCAAAACTGCGCTTAAGACACACGAACCAAGCGGCGTCGTCACGTTTGCGTTTCGTCTCGCGCACGCGATCTCGAGTGCCTGGGAGACCCTCGTAGTGAAAGGTGAACCTAATCTAGAGAAGGCTAGGGCAAGGCTCTGGCTGTATGTTTGTGCACGAGATGTGCTGGGGGCTGCAATGCGGCTGTTGAGCATACGGCCTTTAGAGAGGATGTAGAGCAGAGTAGGCCTCGAGAAATTCACAAGCTGTGCACCCCGTATTACCTTGCTTGCAAGGTCTTTTTGAATGTCGAAACTCAGCCCCTGAGTGACGGCGTACACACGTCCAAATAGTGCTTATTGGGAAGTCCCCTGTTGACGAGTCGCAATGTTGTGACGAGGGAACAGGGGCGACCTTGAACCTGTTCTCAGAACTCTTTCAAATTGTTCTATTGCGAGCACGCTGACTGCGTTCTTGTCTTTACTCCCACAGTGTTCGGTCATTCCCAGGGGCCGCGAGCTGGTAGGCGAGCCGAGAAGCTACCCAGGGTTTGGTGTTGGATTCCAGGAAATCGCACTGGAGCAAGCGAACTTGAGCAGAACTGCAAGTTCGAGCCAACGCTTGAATGCATGCCACAAGTCCGTGAGTATCAATTGCTCAGGTTTGCACATCAGGAATGGTATATGAAGTGAGGCACAATGATGAGTGATAGTGTGGCTAAAGTAATGGTAAGGGACTAGGAGAGGCCAGGTGTGGGCAAAAGCCGGAGGGCTTTCCGGCCCGAGGCACTGTCCTAGCTGCGAGAGCAAGCTGCGATCCCACAAGGAAGGAGCCTGTGATGTGTGCAGCGAAGCTCTGCCCCCAATGAAGGAAAAAAGGCTCACCCTCAGCATGCCGGTGGCATAGCGATGTGGTTGAGCTGATCTGCCATCTCCGTTCGCTCTTGGAGGTACGGGGCGAGGATTAATGCATGGCACCTTAGGTACAAGGTGAATGAATCTCCCGACCAATGGCCCATGGTCTTTATGACGTCGAAGGGGGTGCCCTGTAGAAGGTGATGGAGCGTTCCTCCAATGCAGAGGCTATGCCCCTTGAGATCTGTGAGATCAAATTGGCCGACTATGTCTTTGATTCGGGAGGTGACCTCAGTTTTGGTGAGGGGGCGCAAGCCCTTGGGGTGCCTCCATGAGAAGAGGTGGTCCTTGGGACCTGGGGCGTTGATCTCAAGGTGATTGTCGAGCCAAGTGACTGGGTTTGTGAGGTGCAGAATAGGTGTGCATTGTGTGTCCTCTCTGGTAGGTGCACACTTTGTTCTCGGAAGGTGGAAAGCAATGACCTCCAAGTTGTTGGCGTCTTTTAGCTGCAATATGTGGGAAGGCGTGATGTGTATGAGTGGGGAAAACTTTTTCAGTGATGGGACTGTGAACTTGCTGAGTCGTGAAATTGAATAGAAGGTTACGACGATGCAAGCGAAAATTGCAGCATTGCGTGGGGAGTGGAGGTCCATGTATGTGAGGAAAAGAAGGAGCGTGTTGTGCTCGAAAGGGATGCGCTTGGGGCATTTGGACGTGAGGGGGATGAGACGTGTGGCGCCTTCCAGGACAGCATGTAGCTTGGCCTGGTTTGTTGCCCAAGTGTGTCCGTGCAGGATGTGCCACGCACACAAGCCTGAGGCAAAATTGGACAGCGTGGAGCCCGAATACGCACCAGCACAGCTAGCGAGGAAAGCTGAGAGGAGAGTTTGAGTGATGGGACACCTCGATGATTCGGGAATGCGGTGTATGTCGCAATAGATGTGAAAAACGAGTAGACCAGTTTCATAGGTCTCCTTTGTTTTTTCTGTCCACGAGGCTTTGACAACATCCAAAATGTGATGGAGCTGTTCAACTGAGACAATGGGTATGTCTTGAATACTTTGTGGGTCTTGGTTCTATGAGGCTGCGGAAAAGGGCAGCCAAAAATAAAGTCTGTCTTTGGTGAGGCAGTGGGGGCGCAGTGGGGATGGTATGGGGGTGAGGGAGGGGTGATAGGTGCGAGGGAGCCCTGGGGTGTCAAGTGAACAAAGTGTCTCAGAGGAGGATGTGGCGGACGAGATGGGGGAGTCGAAACACGGGCCCGTAAGGTACTTAGAAGCAGAGGGCCTCGAGGATGAGCTGGTGTTCTTCCTGTCTGGCTTGGAGGATATGGGAGAGGGAATGGGCGGTGTGTTCATTGTTGCCCCGTTGGCGATGCTCCTCAGGGACGAGTGAACGTTGCACAGCTTGGGTTGGGCCGGTTTGACTGGGGGCCCGCATGGTTTTCCAATCTGGGTGGAGTCTCCAGGCCTGCCATCTCTCACTGATGACGATTGCAATGCCCATGCCGGGGCTGGCATCAGAGAAGGCTGAGGCGTCGAAAAAAGGTGCAGGGGGTTTTATTGGGCGCATGATGTCACCACGCTGTAAATGTGCAGTCCACCAAGTCAGCTCTGACTCGATGCTGTTTACAGGGCAGTGCGGCATAAAGGGCTTGTCGTGGCAAACATGCATCATGCGTTCTAAAGCCATCGGGTATGTGTGTCCTCGAGGCAGGGCGGCACATGTGTGGAGCAGCTTTCCATATAAGGATTGCACATCCTTGAGGATGTGCATGGGACGCCGAGTCCATTCATTTAGTGCAGTCAGGTATTTCTCAACTTTTCTTGGGGCGAGTGAAACAGTAGAGGCCTGTAGGTCCCAAATGAAACCTATATAGGTGGTGGTTGCAGCGAAGGGTTGATCCTTCGATTTTTCCCAGGGGATGCCCAGCTCTTCTGAGATGCGATCAACATCGTCTAATGTGTACATGAAGTCAGCATCGTGTTCCAGTTGTGGTGATTGGTGCGACAAGTTTTTGTTGGGAGAACCACAGTTCTCGTTGAATTCTTCGATGAATCCATTGGGTGTGGATAGACCCGCGAACCATAATCAGCTCCCTGACTGCTTAATTCCTCCAGCATTGTCAATGTGCTGAGACCACTGGTTCTGGCTGGTGTTGTACCCACCTAGGTGGATTGATCTTATGCATAGGAATATGTGGTTGTCGACCCACTTATCCATGGGGCCAATTCTCCGAGATCTAAAGATCTCTGTTCCAGCATCAGCTACATGGCCGTAAACACCAGTGCTGGGGGTGGTGCCAAAGGCTGCGCACGTGTCTACATATAGATCGTTGTGGTTGGCACGGACTACAGCCGCTGACCATTGTGAAGGGTGGAGAGGGATGGTGTGATAGGCTTCAGCGACATCCCACGTTTCTGCTTCCGAGCCGGGGGGAAGCCTGGAGATTAGAAGGTAGACAATGAAGAAGGTGCCCCACAAGGTGGGGAAATTAATGGCGTTAATGTAAGAGTTAATGGAAGGATTTGGGTAACGAGCGGAAGGTGATATCGGGAAGGAGAAATTTTGAACAATTCTAAATTTTCCAGGTCGGCCGGGTTTGGGTATTATGGATATGGGGGAAGATTGGAAGGGTCCCAGGAGGGCTAGGAGTTGGGATTGTGAAAAGGGTCCTATATACCTGCGTTTGATGAGTTCGTGGTCTATCATTTTTTGGAATTTGTCTGCATACATTAAAACTGAGTCTTTATTAGGTGGAGATTGAGTGCTAGATAGGGTGGGGAAATCTATGAGAAAGCCATTGCAAATACCAGAAGGAACTTGGATGAAACAAATGAAGAGACCGGCTTCGTGAAGGGCGTGTTTCCAGGAATCAGCTTTGTATGGCGTTGGCAGTGAGAGGGTTCTCAGCTCTGGGGCAGCACTGGGCTCCATGGGACTTGGAGCCACATCCCGAGCATATGTGGAGGGGTTGGTGTGTGTTGGAACAGCCTCCCGCCTGTTGCCATTTGGAACAAAGTAGCTTTCTGGATTTGGAGTGGATCGCGGCGCCCACGTGCTTGGAAAAGGCGTCATGCTTGTTGTCCCAGGTACGTGTTGCCGTGCACCTAATGACGTCGTGTTTGTGTCTGCCAAGGCAAACAGCACAAATTGATAGAATGAGGGCGACGAAATCATTGAGTTGCTGTTGCTGCTGCAGGTTTTGGGCACGAAAGGATCACATCTTCTTGGACATGTACACAGGAGCATCACATGGGGGGGAAATGGGGTGTTTTTGAGCACTGAGGGAGCAAGTATGCGATGCCCCGGAAGGGACATTGTTCATCCTGGAAAGTCTTTCCATGGCCGATTCTGGAAGTGTTTGAATGGGCATTAGCACTGGTGTGGCAATGTGGATGCACACATGAAAAACGGCTCGTAAAGAGGAAGCGCTTGGTGATCAAGCACGAAAGGGGAGCAGTCGTGATGCTGCGATGTTGTGGTAACATCATGACACATGAGTGTATGGAAGGTACCATTGGACGCGATTACGCAATCATTGTTGGGAAGATGCTGGGCGTGTTGCCAGCAAATGCAATGTTGTGATAACATTGGGCAGTGAAGTGAAGAGAAAGAAAAAGGAATGCTATGGTCGGATGAGATAGATGACTTACATATAAGCCTGTGCTGTTTGCTGTTTATTTTTAAGACGAGGCAGTTGTGGGAGTCGGCGAGCACCTCTTTGTTGATAATGGCCAGATTGAAGGCCTGAGGGCCACCTATGGTGATGTGCCAAAACCGTCTCTGGTTACCCTGATAAAGTAGAAGGGCACATTGTTGCGAGTTGACGCACGAGTAGCGCCACTCGTGGTTCTCTTATGCTGGACCAAAAATGGATGTGCATGTCCACGTGGTCCTGTTGCCAGCCATTGTTGACCATGGCATCCATCATGCGTATTGTGGCTTGACCGAATTGTTTGAAGGATAGGTTCTCGTCTTGTGTGATGTTAGATTTGTCGTGCACGATGACGGAGGGGACAAAAGAGTGAGTTCCGTCCTGGCCAGATATGATGGATAGTGCGTGGTCATCTGCGGCATAAGAGAAGGACTTTTTGGCCTCGTCGAGGCCGGTGTTGGTGAAATACCAGAGTTCGCAAAACTGATGGGCCTTGAGTTTGCGGATTGCAATGAGGGAGGGGAGGACGAGAGGCCGAGACGAGACTGCCCTGTTTGGGATGGGGGCGAATTTCATCTTATTCTTCTTTCGCTCCTCTCAAAGGATTTGCGCTTCATCTTCGTCTTGCTGTGCCTTGAGCTGGTCTGCTCTCTCTTGCGCAGCTACTCGGGCTTCATTGGCCTCATGTTGGGCCTATTGCCAGAGAGCTTTACTCCTGTTGTTCAGAACGGTCCACCGATTCTGGAGGGCATCTCCGGCTTGCAAAGGTGTGAGGCCTGTGTCAATGAAAGGATTTTGCTCCTCTTTGAACTCGTTAGAGGTGTAGTCCGGGGGAACTGCTAGATTAGGATCTTCCATGATGGAATGAGTGTAGTGAGTGGAGGGAGTGCAAAAACGACGGGATGTAGGAGCGGGATTGCTCCTACACTGCTCATGGAAAAGCAGTGGTGAGGTGGCGAAAGATGAAGAAAGCTGTGCCACCTCGCTGACTCACACACGGACTAAATTCTTGGAACGTCACATGTGACTGACCCAGAACGACAATGCCACCATTATGGTACCACGTCCATCAAGTTGTCCTGCCATGCGGTAACCTTGGGCCAACACCACTCGTACTCACAACGAATCTGCAGGGTATTGACATTCACTATGCACCCAATCCAAAGTCATTGAACCCCGCTATTGACAGCGATGGCATGTCGACTCGGGATCGTGGACAAAAAGACTGTTGGAGCAACACGGGGGGTTTGATTCACGTTATTTTGCGCAGCAAGAAGGGCCCAAAAGTTAGAACCCACATGATTGGTATTTATGGTCTTGCATTATTCACCGAGTCAAACAATGTCACTGGCTTACCGCTTATTTAAGGACTTATCTCGGAAAACTTACAAGCTGTGCTGCTGAGGTAAGCATGCTGTTGGGCGGAGACCATCACATGCCTGTTCCTGGATCACGTGAGTCGGGGTTCTCCTGGCTCACGCGACATGCTTACGTAACCCGCCCCAACGGAGTCTGGTTGAGTGTGATTGAGCGGTTGAGGGCGTGAGGAGCAGATTCCGGCACTGTTAAAAATGTCAAAAAATTCCAGAGCCATTCCTGACATTTGGGGCCATGTATCTGGATAGAAAATTGATTGTATGTGCCTACTCGATCGTATGTGAAGTGAGAAACAGTGCAGATAAGCAGTGTAAAGTGTGTAAAGTTACTTTACACCAAAAAACTTACGGCGAACGTTGTGCTCTGATTGGCTGATTCCGTACACCTTTGTACATTTGCCTGCTGATTGGCTGTCCCTGTAGGTTTTTTTTCGGCCTGCATCGGCTATGGACCAACTCGGGAGCAATTGCCATGCTGCAAGACTGGTCACACTCCCCTAGTAAGGTGGCTTGGAGGAAGCAGGAGTCACGCTGTATGCATACAGCCTGCTGAGGTCAGCTCAGACCACTCAAAGGTCGAGTTGTCTCTGGTGAGATAGTTACAGTAGTTTACATGCTGTACTTATAGTAATGTCTACTGGTGTTGCAGATCGAGTGGTGCTCGGCATGGGCAAGGTGGTGTGCCCCGCTTGCCCAGGCCTTCTGCCTGAGTCAAGTCTCCAGTCAGGCTCACTCTTGTCAAGAATGAGCATCGAAGACGATGCTGCTGCTGCACGCACATGCCGGATCTGGTAACCGAGGGCGACCCGGGATTTCCTGTGGGGACCTCACATAGCGACGTACAAGCACAGCATGTAAGTTTCTCACATTATAGATACTTATCTACTAGAATACCCATCCGAAGTTCTGAGCCCAAGTTAGATTCAAGCCTCCGAGCCCTCCTAGCCTGTGTCGAGATCACCCCCAGCAACTAGCTTCCTGATGCTGGCTTCGCTGCATTCTTTTGCTGCCTTCTGCATGACATGGAGGACCCCCTCCATCTGCTCAACACTGCTGACCTGCTTGTACACTTCTCGGGCGATGCTTTCATGAAAACCAAGGTTTGCAGCAATCCGACTGACACAAATGTCATAACTGTAATGAGCCAGCGGAATTAGGTCATCTGTGTGGACAGGAAAGCCAGAGGGAACGGCAATGGTTTGTACTGGTCATTCATTAGTCCAATGATTGTGGACACAACTTGAATGTCCTGGTGTTGCATTACGCATGTTTATGGGCTTGGGCTCCAAGTCCACTTTTCCTCGCTGGAACAAGAGACCGAGCAGGTATGCCAGTGCCAGTGCATGACTTGCCCAGACCCTGAAGCTGAGTGCTGGCCTGGGCATTCTGGCCCCTGATGATGCTTGGGCCAGGATTGGGCCTGGTCATGGTGGGGTTTGAGTCACGATCTGACTTGGGCTCAGGGCTTGAGGTGAGTGAAATCACGGAGTTGATATTGGGCTTGGATTCACAAGAGGCTGGCATTTCTGGGTGAATTCTATATGCACAGGTTCAATGACTCTCATAGGGTCAACTTGGATACCCCTGATCAGGACTTCGGTGACTGTACATGAGCTTACCACACTGGACAGCACAGAATGTTAGATGGATCTCTCTTGGCTTGTGATGAATGTGCATGGGCACTAGTGTGATTTACTGAACACAGTTATTGGTGTGTGGTAAACCCATGACAGATTCTGTTACGGTCGCTCTCTAGCGTCTAACATAACGGACTTCTTACGATTTTTCTTTTGCTTCTTATCTTATCTCTTGTCTTGACTGATAAGATCCCCCTTTAGTCTCATGACAGCTATGCTGCCTTCGCACCAGGC